>OY282643.1:62266900-62439400 GCA_958299015.1 Tetanocera ferruginea | reverse complement strand
GAAAACCGACCCAATCTATTGTACATATAAGTTGGATGCAACTAAAAATATTCCTTGACTTTTTGTAATGATTTTAGCACGTTACATGATTTAATAATATTCGGACGCATTAAAACTCTATTCTACTTATTAAATCTTCCACATTTTGCCATACAAAAATTAATGAAAGCATTGAAAAAAATGCACTTGACAATAAAAAAGCTATCGTTTGACAATATATTCAATTAGAATATATGAAAAAAAGAAATAAAAAATTTGGTCGACTTTCTAAAAAATAAAATTTTTCTCATAAAAATGCATTCAACTTTATTTTCCCCGTTTTTAAGCATGTTTTTAGGTCGGAAATTGAAACAGGGAAAAATCCCTTTTCTGACATCACTGCCCGTATCTCATTCATAAGGAAGAAAATAAATTTCTAAAGTGCTTAGTGCAAAAAAATACTATATCGCATAAAACAATCCAGTTCAAGTTAAAGATATACTGAAAACTTTCTTAATCGCACCTACACCAAGTCTTTGGGACTGATGATCAAAAAGATGCTACACAGAGGGAAAAACCTATGGACTCAATATATAAATTTATGTACTCATCGCATAGTTTTCTGCACACAAAAATTTTACATTTTTCATGTATTGAGTACATGTTGAAATCTTTATTGACTACATAATGCTTTTAAGCGGTTATGTAGTCAATAAAGAATTTTATGTACTCAACGCATAAATATGTGTCGTGAATTCATGGATGTATGTGGTGAGTACATACACACTGTACTCATCGCAAACTGTTACAAATAATTTTATGTAATGAGTAAAGATCTTATGTACGTATTACATAGATTATTGACTCAGTACATACATAATTTACTCATTACATATTTGGAGTATATAATTTTATGCAATGAGTACATACATTATTTACTCATTACATATTTTAAATGCTCAATTTTATGTACTGAGTACATACATAATTTACTCATTACATATTTTTAGTGCATACATTTATATAATGAGTACATACATAATTTACTCAAAACATATGTTAAAAACATAATTTTATGCAATGAGTACATGCATAATGTATTCATTATATATTTTTTGTTCATAATTTCATGTATTGAAATTACACGTTGCTTGTATCTATTGAAGTCTACTATGTATTCAACACATAACATGATGTATTGAATACATATTTTATTCATTTTAAAAAGTGAATAAATTGATATGTAGTCAGTACACGCTCCCTATACTCAGTAAATACTGCTCTCGTTGCGTTCTCATACAAGTTGCAGTGCATAGATTTTACATAGCTGTCTCTGTACTGACTACATAACTTTTTCCCTTAGTGTAGGTATTTTAATTTGACAAAAATTATACGCACTATGAAATGTTTTGTTTTTTTTTTTTCATCAACAGTGTTTTCTATTGTTTGTCCAGCACTAATGAAGAAATTCTTTGTTCAACTAGTTAACAAAACAATAAAGCAATACTTAAAAGATAAATAACAAAAAACTATATAACGACTACATAAATTATGACAAAAGCAAAAACATTTTATTAGCATTTTTCGGTGACAAAATATCCGGTCATCAGTCACGAAAGATTGCGGTTAATGGCTTCCAAATGGACATTAAAATGCCTTTTCAAAAGTCGCTTTAATTGAAATAGCAGAGAATCGTAAAAAATAGACAAAAAACAAAAACCAAAAAAAAAAAATAAAAAGAAAAAACAACAAAAAATATTTGTGAACACAAATTTATTTAATTAAACAAAAGCTGTTTTTCTAATAGATAGATGATGAAAATTTCACTCTATACGCATCAGAGACGACACGATGGACGATCGTTGCTTTGCGTTGGTTGCGTGGTCGTTTTGGTCAAAATGTGAAGCCGTCTAATGACATTATTACGAGGGACGCCTAAGAACCGTGTCGATGGTTTTCACTAATTTTCCAAAAATTGACACACAAAATTATGAGTTTCATAACGGAAAGGTGACAAAAAGCCAAAATGGAATGAAATGTATTTTTATTTTAATTTAATTTGGACGTTAGAGTCACCAGAGTCGGTGGATGTAGTCAAGCATGGTTATGAGTGTGTGTGTGTGTGTGTGTGTGTGTGTGTGTGTGTGTGTGTATGACACTAATTAGACCTCTTCAAAATGTATTTGAAAACGCACTTAGTATAAAATAAAAACAACAGCTATAAATTAAGGTCGTAAAAAAAAAAAAAAAACAAAAATTCTCAAAGCTATAATATATATAAAAAAATATTCAGCTTCTGCATTACTTACAAGTGTTCTAACTTTTTTTTGTTTTTTTTGTCTTTTCCTTCTTCTTCTGCCTCTCAATTTACATACATAATTTTTGTTCAAATAAATATGTAAATTTTCAAAAACTTCAAAAACGTTTCAAAATGGCGCCCGCTTATGGCAAATTAAACTTTTTAAAACACACAAGCTAACAACAAGCAATGTACAAAAAACAGAAAAAAAAAACAAACGTACAGGGGAGATTCACACCCACGATAAAAAGCCAAAAAGGCTGCCTTTGACGCACTCCCCCAAAAAAAAAAAAGAAGACACTTAAAAGTTCTGTTTAGCAAAAATGGCGCGCAGCACAAGCCCCTCCGTCACCATCCAACACCACTTACTCATTCAGCAACCATCCAGTTTTTTGACAGCTACACTTGTAGCTGTTGGTTGGTAGTTCGGGTAGGACGTCAGGGCGCCACTGTGTAATGCAACAAATTACGCTGGCAAAGTGCTCGTGTATTCGCTTTTTAAATATGCAAAAAGAGCGCAATTTACATAAATTTTCCCAACATTAAAACAATTTTGACTCATCGCACCCAGCTGGGCGGTGAGCGCAACCTTCGCGACTCGACAACCACCCATCCACCCACCACTCAGTCCACCAAGTTGGCACAATTTGAAAGTTTGTCACATGGCTGTGTGGGTGATTGTTGTTACTGCTGTCATTGCCACATTAACAAATGCACAACAACCACCCCAATCATCTTGTTAAGCTATCAGCCCCCAACCACCACAAGCGGCAGGCTAATTTTAACACCCTCGCCCACTCGTCAGCAGACAAGGAAGTCAGCATTTGGAAGGTTGATTTTTTTTTTCACCCTGTGTTTCAGTTTCAAAGCGCTTTTCACTTGGTGTTGCTGTTGTTGTTGTTGTTGTTGTTGTTGTTATTGTAACACTCTGTTACCAGCAGCAAATTAAGTATTCCGACACCATTAGTGTTAAAAGTGTTCACATTAATTTTTCCTTCAACTGTTTTTTTTTATTTGTTTGTTTTTAATTTTTTGTTTTTGTTTTTTACTACCTAAAAGCTCAGTTTTTTGTGAATTTTGAATACTACTCTGGAAGCTTGGCTAATTTTCAGATTAACAATAAAGGAATTCTTAATTCTGGGGATAGATTAGGAAGTTATGAAGACACTTTTTAAAACTCATAGAAACATGCCCCACTCTTTGCTTATAATTAAATATCACAATCCATTATTAATACACCCAGTTAGAAATACGTTTCTAAATTCTACATCAATTAAATTATACAAAAGAAGAAAATTGTTGGAATATTTGTTCATAAGTGAAGAGTAAACTCAAAACCCCCTGGACAGATTTCGATGAAAGTTCGCCTACATAGCTATGAAATGTATTTCGATATTGTTTTTTTCAGTATTTATTTTCTACAACGAGGTAAAAAAATGCTCCTTATAAAATGTTTTTTAATAAGGAGCATTTTATAGCGAAGACTAAGAACGGAAACAGATCGGGGCTAAATTCGAAAGAAATTTTATGGGTAAAAAAATTGGAGTTGGTCACACAGTTGACCCCTCTTGGTATACGAACAAATTTATAACATTTTTCTTAAGGTTGCGTACTTTTTATAGAGGGATTTCTAGAAGGGTGTCAGATAGGAATAGTTAGTTTCAAAACAAGAACAGATTTTTTTAAATTCCATGAAAATAGGGAATTTTAAGCAAACACAAAATATTAAAACAAAAAAATATCAGAAAAGGCACAGCGATGTTTACTTAACCCGAAAGAACCGACGATTGCCATATGGTAATGCAAAATAAGCCGTTGCATTTACTTGCATTTACAAAAGAACAACGGTATTTTACGCGCAACATTTGTAGCTTGCCAACAAGTGTTATTTTGTGTTATTCTAAGTTTAATTAGCGAAGATATCGCCTGTCAAATTGAGGTGACAAAAACAAAAGTGAATATATCCCGTTTTCTGAAATGGCACGTCGGTAAGAACATGCATATATTGGTTATTTTTCCCACAAATTTCAGTAATAATTACACCAATCAATAGGTAACGAAATAAACTATGAAGTACAAATTAAGTTTTTGCGAAAAAATATTATTTTTATTGTTTCTTTTACATTTTACTCAGGGCATTACCGTATGGTAATCGTGGGTCGCCCAGGGTACATGTTTTTTCGCGTTTCTTGTGATTTTCGTTGTTTTTTTTTCATTTAAATTCACGTTTAAAGACACGTATAGTTGTCATTTATATATTTTACCGTTTTTAGAGGTTTAACTTTCCAACAAATGCTACCCCGTCCTTGTGCGATCACAGAATATAAAAAAAATATGTGCGGAGTAGACCAATGCGGCCAAAATTTAGCACAATATCGCATCGCATTTAGAGGAAAAAATGATGGACTAGTATTTCTGCCTGGCTGATAGATGCTTGTGTTCAAAATGCTTGGCAACTTCATCGAAAAGTGCAACCGACAATGACTCAACTTGAGTTTCGACGAAAACTGGTACAAAAGCCAAATCAGTTGGTCCGATATCCTCCCACAGATATGCCCAGAACACAGGTAGTGTTCAACACACTCTCCGCTATGATAAGACTGGGCATTTTGTAGTACCATCCAATCGTAGGCATTGTTCGGGTGAAAGTTGTAAAGTTGAAGGACGAAAAGCATGTGGAAATGCGATGTTGGACTTTGTGTCAAGTGTTTCGCCAACTACCATACCAAACCATGATTGATTTTATTTCAATCCCTTTTTTTTTATTTTCATACATTTTTCCATATTTTCTAAAAAACAAGTCCAAAAATAATTTTTTATTTTACAAAAAGGGTACATCAAAGGCTACATTAAGGCGACCCACGGTTACCATATGGTAACCCTTGTTTTTCGCATTTTCCGGAAAAGTGACATAATTTGTAAGAAAATATACTTAATTTTCGAGCTCAGGTGGTTGAAATACATAAGTATACAACTTTTCAATAAAATCTGAGACTAAAATAGTTCTGGACCTTACCGGGTTAATGTACACGCAGAGAAATTTTTCGTTTACCGCAACTGAAAAATTCACCAACTATACTTCGTTTGCGAACTGTATTTGCCGCTTACGAATATTCAGTTGTCATCAGCTTAAAAATATTCTTGCTTGAAACGAAAAAACATCGAACTTAATGAAATTTTATCATTGTTTTGGAAATTAAAGTTTAGTCGAGTGTGTTGACGTTCGAGACTAATAACTCGATTGACCTGGGTTCGATCCTCAACAAGAGCATCAAATATTTTTTTGTTTTTTAATTAATTTTTTTAAGTTAAACTTATTTTGACGGTTATTTTTGACGAAGCAGTTAATGTCACTCTTTCCACTCTTTACAACAACTTTTATGTTTTCATGATTGTTGTAATTCGACGAATTCAGTTTGAAGTCAAGGTTGATTTATTTAAGGTTGCGTACATTTTTTGACGCATCCTTATTTTATGTAAACAAAAATATTTTGACGTTTGCAGAGTAGGGTTTTGTGCTGCTCGAGAAAAAAAAGTATTTTTCAGGGTTTTGTGCAGTTTTCTGTTTTATTGTGTACACACTAAGTCAAGATGTGTTAAAATTTTGATTTTTGTCAAAATTGGAAGTAAAAGTGGTTTTTACGATCACCGTTGTCCAATGCAATGAAAGTTTCGAATATGAAAATATTTATTTGGTCTGTCTTTCTTGATTTTCTTAATAAATATTTATTTCATTAAATCTTTTTTAGGGCATAGTACTGAAATCCTTCAATCAAAACTAAAATTTTGGGGGTAGATCAAACTCAATGACTTAATTTTATCAGGACATCCGAATAAAAAAAGGACCAATAAAAGTAGTAAACAAAAATTTTAGTATTCTATTTACCAAATAGTACTCCAAAAGACTACCAATAGTATTATATTCAGGCAACCGTGTCAGTTCTTTACCCAAATGACTACGCTCTTTTGCTCTCATTTCAAAATAAGGGTGCCGAAATGAGAAAACGTCAAAAATGTATGCAACCTTATATAAATAAGCCTTGGTTTGAAGTAAAACCATTACATCTTATTGCTTTGTTGTTTTTTTAAGATTTGTTGTTGTTGTTGGCTTTTTGTTGTAATTGTTGTAGCACTCTTCAAATAATTTGTCTGGGCATCACTGCTCTAGAGTGCAGATTTGTGTTTTGCACTAATATATCGCTTATTCCGAGCAATTCGTTCAAACGTTCTAGCTCATGTGGACATGTACAAAGTTCCTTAGTTCCTTGGCAAAAACAAACGGATTTTTTTCACTTCTTTAATAAGCCGTCGTTCATCGTTACTTTTTAAAATTTTTCCTAGCCCTTTTCTACTTTTATTTGCCACTTGGAAATTTTCTCTGTAGCTCTTGATTACACCGTTAACTGTGGAATGACTCCAATCCGTACAATTTCAATATGAAATTGCTCCGATTATACGTTTGAGCTGAAAATGCGACATACACCTATGGACAAAAAAATAAATACACTTCCATTATTTTACTTCAATTTCCAATAATTGAATTTGAAATTATTTAAAATACACATTGAAAGAATGTTTGTCTAGCTTAAAAAAAAAAAAAAACACTTAATATGCAAGAGCATTTAAAGTATATCTCCATAATCAAAGGTTTTTAAATAAGGTCTTCAGTTTGAGTGGACAAAACAATAGATACATACGAGTCTCGTTATCATTCTGTAAAAAGAAGTGATTAATATGTAACTTTTGTGTATTTTAAACAAAATACATGTCTACGGTCAGTATTAGCTGGGACCACCTTTTCTTTCTATAACCTTTTTCAATCTGGTCGGCATACTTGCAATTAATTTCTGGCAGAACTCCATAGGAATTCCATACCAGGATTTTTCCACAAATTTCCATAAATCATTCTTGTTAGTGAAACTTTTTTTGTCCAACTTATTTTTCAGCTCACTCCACAAGTTTTCTATCGGATTCAAGTCCGGGGATTTGCGTGGCCATTCAAGAAGATGAACTTGATTCTCATGGAACCAATTTTTACTAAGCGAGAAGTGTGTTTGGGGTCGTTGTCTTGTTGAAATGTCCATATAATTGGCATATTATCTTCAGCATAAGGCAACATTACATTCGTCAATATTTCTCTATAGCCCTCTGCAGTCATTATATTTTCTATACGTAATATAGGACCGACTCCAAACCAAGAGAAACAGCCTTAAACCTTTATATTTCCGCCTCCATGCTGGACTGCTTTCTTTGTGTATTGAACATCGAACTCCTTGTATTTGGACGTCTCACACTCTTTTGAGCATCATTGCCATACAAGTTTATTTTTGTTTCGTCGCTCCAAAGTATATTTCTCCACTTTTAATGCCTTCATGCCCTGACCAATGACTGTGTTCCTTCGCAAAAGATAGTCTCGTCTTCAAATTTTTTTTGCGTAGCAAAGAACTTTTCAGCCATGCGTCCATGTAACCAAGCATTCACCAAGCGGCGACGAACAGTTTTAGCACTGACAACGTTTCCAATTTCCGCAGAAATTAGTCTGGACGATTTGAATGGGTCTTTTTTGAAAAGAGTAAATTTATTATTTTGTATTTATTATTTTGTCCAAGCAATTTACTCATTATACCCCCACGCGTACTGCGTAAGGGGTATATTAATTTTGTCACGACGTGTGTAACGCCCATAAGGAGGCGTGGTAGGTATAGAAAAGTATATATATTCTTTATCAGCATCACCACCTGAGTTGATTTAGCCATGTCCGTCTGTCTGTCTGTCCGTCTGTCTGTCCGTCTGTCTGTCTGTCTGTCTGTGGACACGATTACAGCCGTAATTTTGAAACTACTGTGCTGAAATTCAATATTTAAGCTTTTTTCTAAAAAACTAAGATCAAGTTCGAGAATGGGCTAAATCGGTTGAAAACCACGCCTACCTCCCATACAACACAAATAATGAAAACTCTATGAAGAGGCTAATATCAAAGTTACAAAACTGAAACTCGGTATTTGTGTGTTCTATGGCAAAACTTAAATGTATTAGAAAAATGGGCGTTATCCACCCACTTACACGCCCACCTCCTATACAACCCCAAAATTGAAAACTCTATAAAGAGACTAATATTAAAGTTACAAAACTGAAACTCGGTATTTGTGTGTTCTATGTCAAAACTTAGGTGTGTTAGAAAAATGGGCGTCATCCACCCACTAACACGCCCACCTCCTATACAACCCAAAAATTGAAAACTCTATAAAGAGACTAATATTAAAGTTACAAAACTGAAACTCGGTATTTGTGTGTTCTATGTCAAAACTTAAATGTATTAGAAAAATGGGCGTTATCCACCCACTTACACGCCCACCTCCTATACAACCCCAAAATTGAAAACTCTATAAAGAGACTAATATTAAAGTTACAAAACTGAAACTCGGTATTTGTGTGTTCTATGTCAAAACTTAGGTGTGTTAGAAAAATGGGCGTCATCCACCCACTAACACGCCCACCTCCTATACAACCCAAAAATTTAATATTTTATAAAAAGGCTTATATTTATGCTTCAGAAAAACAATTTGATATGTTTTTAATTTAGACACATAAAAATAACAAAATCTTCTAAAATCTCATACAAAAAGCTCTCTATTTTAAGATTATTTAACCCTTAAGAATCAGTCGTGGGGGTATTTTAACTTCGGCCAAGTCGAAGATACACCTTACTAGTTTTTAAATAAAATGGTGTGGTTAACGGAATTTCTGGAAACCACGCGATTTGATTTGGCATTAAAAAGAGTTGCCAAGCCTAGTGCTTTCAATAAAAAAAATTTGTCCAATAGAGTTGCCAAATAATAAATTTTAATGTAAATTCTTAAAGGGCGGTTAAGTGTATTTATTTTCTTGTCCATAGGTGTATATTTTTTTTTTGTAAATTTTTGTAAATAATACAAAAATGTTGAGCTTGTTTTGAAAGAGAATGAAATTAGTTAAATATCGATGTGCATATATCGGGTATTCTATTTGAATTTATGTGGGCAACGTGCCATTAATGTCAAAATCAAGTAATGCACACTCTTATGAAAGAGTTGCGGGATTTTTTGATTTCAGATAAAAACTTTATGCTAGCCTTTTTCTTATTTTCTTTTGTGTAAGTTTGCATATATTTAATGTTTTAACTACTGAATTTTGTGCTTAATGTGTTAATTGTATTTTGGAGATATTTTGAAGAACAATTTTTAACTCTTGATATTTGATGTAAGTTATTTCTAATTAAAAAAATTCCCTTCTGATTTGGTTTTTGTGCAGAAGCAAAATTTCTTATTGTCATTTCGGGTTTTGACATTATACTCCCATTCAGTCGGTTGTTAATTATAGTACCTGGATAAATATCCTTGCCCTATAGCACTAATGAAGTAGCTAGGGAATGGGTGTCTAAAATGTAGCAATTGACCCCTTCCTATGACATCTTCACGTAAAATTCGACAGTTGAATGCAAGGAAAGTAGTTTGTAGTAGAACTAGTTCTGGCTAACAAGGGGCTAGTGAAATCGCTGGTCTTGAACTAGTTCCAAATACTGCAGGGTGTATTTTGAAATCGTATTCTATAAACTTAAAAAAATTTCTTGAAGTAAATGTTTTTTTCATATTCACAATAATACTTAGGTACTTACTTACTTAGGTGGCTATGACAACGCGTTGTTGGGTTACGGCCGTCTTCATCAGCTGGGACAATCTCTTTCACCAAGCGCGGTTAGGGCTTCCTTGGCCTGGGCAATCCATCGCAGGCATGGTCTTTCTTGCAAACACCTTTTTCGCTGGAGCTTCTTCATCCATACGAACGACATGACCCAGCCAACGTAGTCGCTAAAAGATAAAAGATATTAGCAGATAACAAATAACTATGTATATAACGGTTACGTTGATCCACTTGAGGGGTCTCTCTAAGGTTGCGGTTATAGTGAACGCCGAGTCAGACAGGCAGGCAGGCATCTCGTTTTTTTACACAGATTTCAGCCTGCCTGCCTGCCTGCCTGTCTGAATCGCGTTCACTATAATCGCAGCCTTAGAGAATAGAAATGTAATGTGCGTAGGGTTTGGTCCCAATCACATTTTAACTGCCCAACCAAAATGGATCCAGCCTGGGAAATTAATTCCTACCACATTGATGATGATACTGCAAACGAAAAACAAACAATGATCTACGGATATGCACCTGTAATGTTCAGACCCTTTATAGGGAAGTTGGCATTGTCCAACTGTCGGAAGCCCTTGTGAAAATAAAGGCTGAAATCACCGCCATCCAGGAGATGCGATGGGAAGAACAAGGCTATTTTAATATAGCAGACTGCCATCTACACACCTGCCATGCAGAGAAGCACGAATTTAAATGAACGAAAGGCTGGTCACAATCTGCATCAAGACGAAATTCCTCTATATTAGCTTAATTTACGCGCACGCAACGACAGAGGGAAAACAAGTAAAGAAAGTCTAAAGTCGGTCTAGCCCGACTTTGAAATACCCTAAACCTCCTTTTTCAAAATACAATAATAGTTTTGAAAATGGGCCTATCCGGGAGCGGATGAGGACCATGTTTTATATGCATTTCAATTTTGATGAAAAATTTATAAAAATTTCAAGTTTTCAAGTCCTGTAGCTCACTTTTTAATGCCTTTATAGAATTTTCGCTATAGTGGGTTGTATGAAGGGTGGGTGAGTTCGTGGACGGACTGTGCCCAATTTTTAAATTCATCTTAATTTTGGTTTAAAATACATACATACCAAATTATATCTCTGTAAGTTAAACATTAACCTATATATTGAGTTTTAAATTTTTCGGTTGTATTGGAGGTGGGCGTGTCCTTGGTTGGCTGACATCCATTTTTCAAAACCATCTTCGTGTTGTTATAAATTTTATCTCTGTACTTTAAACATGAGCTTATTTATTGAGTTTTCAATTTTTGGGTTGTATGTGAAGTGGGCGTGTCCGTGGGCAAATGACGTCGATTTTTCAAAATCATCTTTGGTTTGCTATAAAAAACATGCGTTCCAAATTTTATCTCTGTAGATTAAAAATAAGCTTATTTATTAAGTTTTCAATTTTTAGGTAGTATGGCAGGTGGGCGTATCAGTGTGGGGATGACAACCATTTTTCTAAGACGTCTTTGTTTTGATATAAACTATATACATACCAAATTTTATCTCTGTACGTTAAACATAAGCTTATTTATTGAGTTATTAATTTTTGGTTGTATAGGAGGTAGGCGTGTCCGTGGGCGGATGACATCCATTTTTCAAAATCATCTTTGGTTTGTTATAAAAAAACATGCGTACCTACCAAATTTTAACTCTATAGATTAAACATAACCTTATTTATTGCATTTTCAATTTTTGGTTGTATGGGAGGTGGGCGTATCAATGTGGGGATGACACCCATTTTTCGAAGCAATTTTTGTTTTAATATAATATACCTATATACCTAATTTTATTGTTGAGGGTTAACTACACTGGTTTAAAAATAACGAAAAGTTGTTTGTACTTTGAATGCCACTATCCTTTTCTCATGTAAAATCGGTCGCTAATCCCGAAAAAAAAATTATTTTTTTTTCTGTCACTCCGTTTTCGAGATATTGCCCACTGTAGGGTTTTCAACGAAAAAAAAAGTTGGTTCCACTTAATTACATATATCTCCAGAACCAATGACAGTAATCAAACAAATGATATATCAAATAAAAGCTAATAAAATTTCTTACAAACAATGCAAACACCATTTTTTGGTCGAGTTGTTAGTTTTGGCGCAATAAATTCAAATTTCGGCGATTTTTTTATTTTTCAGAAAAATTTCCAAAAAAATACAAAATAGTTGCAAATTTCGTTAAGAAATCAAAATATTTCATTACTTTTGAAATAAAAATATTCAATGGTGCAGATCCTTGGCTCTATGTGACTATGTGTACTGAGTTTATTTCAGTTATCTCAGTTGTCCGTATACACATGATATGAAGGAGTATCATGTGTACCTATACGGACAACACACAGACGGACAGACGGTCGGACGGACATGGAAAGCTCGACTCACGAGGTGATCCTGATCAAGAATATATATACTTTTCTATACCGGACTCGCCTCGTTCTATGCGTTACAAACGTTTGCAAAAAGTTAATATACCCCGACCTTTCAGGTTTAGAATCAGGTTTAGAATCTAGGCGAGCCTAAAGGACGTGTACACTAAGGGAAAAAGTTATGTAGTCAGTACAGAGACAGCTATGTAAAATCTATGCACTGCAACTTGTATGAGAATGCAACGAGAGCAGTATTTACTGAGTAAAGGGAGCGTGTACTGACTACATATCAATTTATTCACTTTTTAAAATGAATAAAAAATGTATTCAATACATCATGCTATGTGTTGAGTACATAGCAGACTTCAATAGATACAAGCAACGTGTACTCAATCAACGTGTTATGTAATTTTTTACAAAAACTTTACTCAATACATAAAATATAGACTCAGTACACGTCCCTCTTATACGATTGAAGTGACACATTTATTCAGTACATAACATATGGACTCAGTACACGTATCTCTTGCACTTTGGCACACGATTTTGCTGTTTTATGACATTCGTTTCTTGATTTTCAAATAAGCAACACCTCTAAAGCCTCTAGAAAATCAGAGCGGGAATGAGTTCATCCACTGTACTCTAGAACAAAAGCGATGATTGGATAAGAATTAAATGGCTGGGTTTCTATAAATAATTGCCAATTATTTTGTGAAATCTAGTCATTTCTTTATAAAATTATTTATTGCATTTGTTGAGAGGGTGCTTTAGGCACAGGCATGAATTGTGTATATATTCAATACATGGAATTATGAACAAAAAATATATAATGAATACATTATGCATGTACTCATTGCATAAAATTATGTTTTTAACATATGTAATGAGTAAATGATGTATGTACTCATTATATAAATGTATGCACTAAAAATATGTAATGAGTAAATTATGTATGTACTCATTACATAAAATTATGCATTTAAAATATGTAATGAGTAAATAATGTATGTACTCATTGCATAAAATTATGTACTCCAAATATGTAATGAGTAAATTATGTATGTACTGAGTCAATAATTTATGTAATACGTACATAAGATCTTTACTCATTACATAAAATTATTTGTAACAGTTTGCGTTGAGTACATAAAATCTTTATTGACTACATAACCGCTTGAAAGCATTATGTAGTCAATAAAGATTTCAACATGTACTCAATACATGAAAAATGTAAAATTTTTGTGTGCAGAAAACTATGCGATGAGTACATAAATTTATGTATTGAGTCCATAGGTTTTTCCCTCTGTGTATGATCACTGTCCAGCCCATGACTTGAAAATAGTCCTCAGCGATTTCAACGCGAAGGACAGAAGAGAATGCATATTTGGCTCCACTATCGATCAGTTCAGTCTCCACGAGATCACTTCGAACGACGGTCTAAGACTGATCGACTTCGCTTCAGCGCGACAAATGGTCGTTAGTACCACCAGATTCAAACACCTCGATATCCACAAGGCTACACGGTTTTTCACGGATCAAAATGCGCGAAGTTAAATTGATCATGTTGTGATCGACTGAAGGCAGGCTTTAAGCGAATTGGATATTCAATGAAGAGTCCTACCACTTTCTTGTTGCAGCCATAATATAATAATGAAAGTAGTGGCAGGGTGAAGAGCAGCTTACCAAGATTGTCAAAACGAAGTTTATGGTTATGTTTATGTGAAATAATTCTGTGTCGACATGGAATAACCGCTAAAGTCGAGTTAGGACAAACTGAGGTTATTATTTTCATTGCGATTTTTCGCAACGAAATACACTAGTACGCACATTTTTATGGTTGGAACTTGAAAATTAAATGTTTGAGGCCATCAAATATAAACAGCAAAAGTCAGGGTACCCTGATATAAGGTAGCAATTTTAATTTTAAAAATTTCTTGTCGACTTGTAGCTGTTATTCATTGTCCTTATTTTATTGTTACTAAAGAAATCTATATAATAAATAAAATTAAATATACTGCAATACACTGCAAGCAGTATAAATAGCATATTATATATAATTTGCACTTAGCACAACACGATGTTCAATTGAATTTTTTTCATTTTGATGAAAATTTAAATTTCATGTATATCTTCATGGAGCATAAGAGTGCTGTGTGGCAAGCTCTGGGGTACTTAGCTGCTTGAAAATTTTTTTTTTAATTTTCAGTTGGGTGAAATCAACCAAGGGTGATGGCGCAATTCTGCCCTCAAATAAGTTTTGAGGGAGCAAAAATACATATCAGTATATAGATGAGAGTTCAATAACAAGACTTTTTTTTTTGGTGGCCAGTGTTATCGTTTGTAGAGGCATAAAGTATACTGCTTGTATAATTTGTATAAATTTAAAGGATCATTTTTAAAATTGCTTTTATTTAATATTCAATAATTTATCCCAACATGTTATAGTAAAATATTGGTATCTCAACTGTGAATCTAATATTTTAACTACTTTTTAATAATAACAACAATTGTATCATCAATTTTGTAACCCAAATATATAGGTACCAACAGATTTGTCAATAACTTCAGCTGCTTTGGATTTTCAAAACTTTTCGGTCATACCTTGAGGTTGTAAGTGGTTTTGAATCTTATTAGTAAAAACCGTTTTAAAAAATCATGCTGCATTACAACCCGAATGAAATTAATGACTTCCTTTCATTTCAACTATTTACAAAAAAATTATAAAAAAAAATCATAGCTAGCTTGCGTGCGGCCTAAATAATTTTAAATAAATAAATCAAAACTAACCGATGATCAAAAAATATTTCAAAAACATCATAGCCTTAGAGAATAGCTGAATAGCTAAGACTAAGATAATATAATTAGTTCAAGCCAAACTTAACATCCGATGAAAAAAAAAGTTAATGGACTAAAAGAGCTAAATTGAACCAAATTATAGCAAAAACAAAAAAAAAGAAACACCGGTAGCCTTAAAGATTTAAAAGAGTTTTTGAGTGAACCTAATTTGAAATAAATTGGAGCGATATGAAAATTACAAAAATTAGAAAAGAAAAAAAAAAACACAATTTTTTATAGCCAACCCGATTAGCTACGTTATTTGATACGAATTTTTAATTAAAAACGGAAACGTGAAAAATTTCTGTTGTAAAGTCAAGCGATCCATTGACCAGGCATAAATCAACGAAGCAGCCAGAAAAACAAGACACCGGGCGGCAAAACTAACGCCTGTGTTTACTGTGCGTTTTACCGCTTTTTAGGGTAGACAACAGGATAAGAGTATCCTGAAGGCAGGTTGAAGCTGAACAAGTGTGGAAATGAAAAAAAAAAAAAATAAAGAAAACCTCAATAATAGTCGGCCAACTGTCGAGTAAGCGCTAATGTGTACATTTTTGTGGTAACAAAAACAACGACTACGTGTGTCATTCAAATGGTCCGAAGACCGAACAGTGAGAAACATAAAAGCGCGCACCAGAGCGCATTACAGGAGCAGCATAATTAAATTACACCTGTTCCAAGCAGCGGTATACAGCGTCAAATTGGACACAATATGTTTAAAAAAAAAAAAACACAATGCTTAGCGGCAACAAAGAAAAAAACGTTACAAAACAGGCCACACCAAACAAATATTTGAACAAATTTAAAAAGCGTTCATTTTGCAAAATAAACTCTCTTATTTTAGTAGCGGAAATGCCTTAAAAAATTAGTTAATTTCTAGTTAATTAAAAAAACTTCAAATGAATAGCTTTAGAAACGCTTTTTTCAAATTTATAATTTCCGTTTTCAAATGGCAAATTAAACGATTTCCTTTCAACGCTCAGCAATATTCAGAGGAATTGAAAGACTTGGAATTTATTTGATTTTTCTTGAATGAAGTTAAACGGCAATCATTAAAGGATCATTAGGCAAGATAATCTGTTTATAATTTGGTTGAAACTATAAGTTTGAATTGGTTGAAGTTTGAGTTGAAGGCAGCGCCACCAACACCGCCACCAACTTAAGCAACAACCAATTAATAACATCCGTGAACCTTTTCTCATCTTTAACTATATGTTTTTTGGTTTTTCCCCACTAAATTAACTTTGTATAGCTTGACATTGCGTGTCAGAGACAAATTTTCGTTTCGTAGAAGAGCGTTTATATATTTGACTTTCAGAAAATGTTGTAGCGTCTTTTCTGCATCTGCAGACAGTAGTTAAAGTTTTATTATACAGCTTAAAGTATCTGCAAAATAAATGAAGACGTCCTGCATAAGTGCTTCTGGCGTAGACAGACAGACAGCCATGCAAACATACATACATTCATAAATGCCATGCAGATCGGCTACAATCAGAGAAACTCAACAAATCTTCAACTTCCGATCGTTAAACAGCTGCCTCAGAGCATCATTAAAATGCACTAATTTGCAAAAGAGAGCAAATAATACTGGCCCAATTCTCACTAACAAGCAGCCAACAGCTGTCAACAAATTTAAAAAAAAACAAAAAACCAACTAAAGATGCCCATCTAAACATATTTTGACGCCTTTAGAGAAGTCAAACGCCTTCTTTTCAAAATAACACAAGATCAAAGGCTAGACGTGAACGCTCAACATGACGTTTGACCCTTAAATACCAGAAAAAAAAGAGTCAAGTGCATTATTTCTCACACTTAATACCTTTTCCTCAAAGAAAGCATGTATTCTTTGGTCTAAACGCCAACACTTGCACATAAACTATACGATAACATGTTGGACAAAATATCTAAACTATATAATTAAGCATCATTTATACCAAATTAATTCAGAATTAAAAAATAAAAACTAAGCGATGCAACAGCAGCAGTGAAAGCGGCAATTTTAATTATAGAGCAACCTTACGAAAAACTGCAATTTTATGTAAATAATGCCTAATGTTAGAAGAATGTTGTTGAAAACTTGAATAGTTTTTATGTGAGATCTTGTTAGATATATGATCAAAAATTAAAATTCAACTCACTAACAAGAAGTAAAAACTACCAGCTCGTTGCCAAATAAAGTTCTCTCGAAATTAACAGAACTTAACTGAAACCAGCTGAATTAATAATTTAGAATTTTGAAATTCTTTAACTTTATACTTTATACTTTATACTTTATACTTTATACTTTATACTTTATACTTTATACTTTATACTTTATACTTTATACTTTATACTTTATACTTTATACTTTATACTTTATACTTTATACTTTATACTTTATACTTTATACTTTATACTTTATACTTTATACTTTATACTTTATACTTTATACTTTATACTTTATACTTTATACTTTATACTTTATACTTTATACTTTATACTTTATACTTTATACTTTATACTTTATACTTTATACTTTATACTTTATACTTTATACTTTATACTTTATACTTTATACTTTATACTTTATACTTTATACACTATACTTTATACTTTATACTTTATACTTTATACTTTATACTTTATACTTTATACTTTATACTTTATACTTTATACTTTATACTTTATACTTTATACTTTATACTTTATACTTTATACTTTATACTTTATACTTTATACTTTATACTTTATACTTTATACTTTATACTTTATACTTTATACTTTATACTTTATACTTTATACTTTATACTTTATACTTTATACTTTATACTTTATACTTTATACTTTATACTTTATACTTTATACTTTATACTTTATACTTTATACTTTATACTTTATACTTTATACTTTATACTTTATACTTTATACTTTATACTTTATACTTTATACTTTATACTTTATACTTTATACTTTATACTTTATACTTTATACTTTATACTTTATACTTTATACTTTATACTTTATACTTTATACTTTATACTTTATACTTTATACTTTATACTTTATACTTTATACTTTATACTTTATACTTTATACTTTATACTTTATACTTTATACTTTATACTTTATACTTTATACTTTATACTTTATACTTAATACTTAATACTTTATACTTTATACTTTATACTTTATACTTTATACTTTATACTTTATACTTTATACTTTATACTTTATACTTTATACTTTATACTTTATACTTTATACTTTATACTTTATACTTTATACTTTATACTTTATACTTTATACTTTATACTTTATACTTTATACTTTATACTTTATACTTTATACTTTATACTTTATACTTTATACTTTATACTTTATACTTTATACTTTATACTTTATACTTTATACTTTATACTTTATACTTTATACTTTATACTTTATACTTTATACTTTATACTTTATACTTTATACTTTATACTTTATACTTTATACTTTATACTTTATACTTTATACTTTATACTTTATACTTTATACTTTATACTTTATACTTTATACTTTATACTTTATACTTTATACTTTATACTTTATACTTTATACTTTATACTTTATACTTTATACTTTATACTTTATACTTTATACTTTATACTTTATACTTTATACTTTATACTTTATACTTTATACTTTATACTTTATACTTTATACTTTATACTTTATACTTTATACTTTATACTTTATACTTTATACTTTATACTTTATACTTTATACTTTATACTTTATACTTTATACTTTATACTTTATACTTTATACTTTATACTTTATACTTTATACTTTATACTTTATACTTTATACTTTATACTTTATACTTTATACTTTATACTTTATACTTTATACTTTATACTTTATACTTTATACTTTATACTTTATACTTTATACTTTATACTTTATACTTTATACTTTATACTTTATACTTTATACTTTATACTTTATACTTTATACTTTATACTTTATACTTTATACTTTATACTTTATACTTTATACTTTATACTTTATACTTTATACTTTATACTTTATACTTTATACTTTATACTTTATACTTTATACTTTATACTTTATACTTTATACTTTATACTTTATACTTTATACTTTATACTTTATACTTTATACTTTATACTTTATACTTTATACTTAATACTTTATACTTTATACTTTATACTTTATACTTTATACTTTATACTTTATACTTTATACTTTATACTTTATACTTTATACTTTATACTTTATACTTTATACTTTATACTTTATACTTTATACTTTATACTTTATACTTTATACTTTATACTTTATACTTTATACTTTATACTTTATACTTTATACTTTATACTTTATACTTTATACTTTATACTTTATACTTTATACTTTATACTTTATACTTTATACTTTATACTTTATACTTTATACTTTATACTTTATACTTTATACTTTATACTTTATACTTTATACTTTATACTTTATACTTTATACTTTATACTTTATACTTTATACTTTATACTTTATACTTTATACTTTATACTTTATACTTTATACTTTATACTTTATACTTTATACTTTATACTTTATACTTTATACTTTATACTTTATACTTTATACTTTATACTTTATACTTTATACTTTATACTTTATACTTTATACTTTATACTTTATACTTTATACTTTATACTTTATACTTTATACTTTATACTTTATACTTTATACTTTATACTTTATACTTTATACTTTATACTTTATACTTTATACTTTATACTTTATACTTTATACTTTATACTTTATACTTTATACTTTATACTTTATACTTTATACTTTATACTTTATACTTTATACTTTATACTTTATACTTTATACTTTATACTTTATACTTTATACTTTATACTTTATACTTTATACTTTATACTTTATACTTTATACTTTATACTTTATACTTTATACTTTATACTTTATACTTTATACTTTATACTTTATACTTTATACTTTATACTTTATACTTTATACTTTATACTTTATACTTTATACTTTATACTTTATACTTTATACTTTATACTTTATACTTTATACTTTATACTTTATACTTTATACTTTATACTTTATACTTTATACTTTATACTTTATACTTTATACTTTATACTTTATACTTTATACTTTATACTTTATACTTTATACTTTATACTTTATACTTTATACTTTATACTTTATACTTTATACTTTATACTTTATACTTTATACTTTATACTTTATACTTTATACTTTATACTTTATACTTTATACTTTATACTTTATACTTTATACTTTATACTTTATACTTTATACTTTATACTTTATACTTTATACTTTATACTTTATACTTTATACTTTATACTTTATACTTTATACTTTATACTTTATACTTAATACTTAATACTTTATACTTTATACTTTATACTTTATACTTTATACTTTATACTTTATACTTTATACTTTATACTTTATACTTTATACTTTATACTTTATACTTTATACTTTATACTTTATACTTTATACTTTATACTTTATACTTTATACTTTATACTTTATACTTTATACTTTATACTTTATACTTTATACTTTATACTTTATACTTTATACTTTATACTTTATACTTTATACTTTATACTTTATACTTTATACTTTATACTTTATACTTTATACTTTATACTTTATACTTTATACTTTATACTTTATACTTTATACTTTATACTTTATACTTTATACTTTATACTTTATACTTTATACTTTATACTTTATACTTTATACTTTATACTTTATACTTTATACTTTATACTTTATACTTTATACTTTATACTTTATACTTTATACTTTATACTTTATACTTTATACTTTATACTTTATACTTTATACTTTATACTTTATACTTTATACTTTATACTTTATACTTTATACTTTATACTTTATACTTTATACTTTATACTTTATACTTTATACTTTATACTTTATACTTTATACTTTATACTTTATACTTTATACTTTATACTTTATACTTTATACTTTATACTTTATACTTTATACTTTATACTTTATACTTTATACTTTATACTTTATACTTTATACTTTATACTTTATACTTTATACTTTATACTTTATACTTTATACTTTATACTTTATACTTTATACTTTATACTTTATACTTTATACTTTACTAGTGTAAAAGCCCGTCCTACGACGGGAAGGAACCATTTAGAGTACAAAATGCGACAAAAAATTTATTGGATTTATATACAAAGGTTTTTATTTGAAAACATGTTTATTAAATTATTTTTATAAAACTTCCGTACATACAACATTTCTAGTAAAAAAATTCTTATGCTTGGTTTTCACTTAGGGCCAGTTTTTCAGTGCGGGTGTAAACTCTAGTCAAATTAAACCAAGGTTAACTCACCAAAATTGGACGTTTAAGCTCGGTTTAAGCAAAAAACAACACATCATATGATAATTTAAGTCAATTCAACTTAAACGAATGCTACAATATCTAGTTAAACAGAGTTTCACATCTCTTTTTGGTGAATTAATCTCAGTTTAATTTGACTCGAGTTTAAGCCCGCACTGAAAAACTGGCCCTAAGTCATTTTTGTTTGACAGGAAATTTAAAAGTTTAAAAAATCACATAAATAACATTTTTTTTTTTGCAATTTTTGCTATAAACATGTGAAGGGATCAGTTTTTCCTATTTTTCGCCATTGTCAAACAGAAAAAAATGACAACGTGTTGGCATTTTTCATGTGACTGACAACAACTGATCATTGAAATTGACATAGTGAAAACCATGCTTTAGAATTTTAACCAATTAACCTTGTACCTTGCCATCTATAATGCTTAGTTTTACATCATCAGCCCGCTAAAACTGCCCATGACTAAATACCAGTTCTTTTAAAACAACTCCTACTTTTTGCAATATTTAACCTTGCAATTTATTTATGGTCATTGAAAATGTCAGTTTAACTGGAAATTGACGGCTTCGGAGAGTGAAAGGCAAATCTGTGTTTGTCGGGGCCAAATCAATTCTAGGTATGAAAACTATTTAATGTTCGCCAGTGCACCTGTCAATACTTGTGCGATGATAAATTAAGTTTTTAGGTTTTTCAAAACTAACCACCTTCCATTACAGATATCTCTTTTGGTATGGAAATTTCGAAGAAGAATTATTATACTTCCAATTTTGAGGTTTAACTTATGCAGTGGCATTCCTGAAGGATAAAATTTATTCAAAAACTCGGCAGGGCAATTTTGTTTATCGCTATCATCACTGTCTTCAATTTAATCCGTGCTCAAATCTCTCACTGTGTCACCAACTAAAATATTTAGAACTTGCTCGTTGACTTCGTTCACTTCGGAATTTTTTGGGTACAGGATAGCAATTTTGGAATAATGGTTGATGATATTCGGACTCAAAGTATCGCCAAAAATCTATTTAACCCTTTCAATGGACTTGTCCATTATATTGGACACTTCGCAAAATTTTTTTTTTTTATTTTCCAAAGTTTTTTTCTAAAATCAAATAGGTTGGTGCTATGAAGTGAAGTTGTGCCAACATGACAAAAATAGTTGTAGGGAGATATATAACGTTTAACTTAGTTAGATTTTCGATTTTATGCCCAACAGTAGCCTTCAATTTTTTTATATCGCGTGTTAATAAATTTTGCAAATAAAGTGAGTATTGTGATTGGTGTGCAAAGTATAATTTTTTTTTTATAATAAAAAAAAAAACAAATTGGCCATTTCAGCCCTTGAAAGGACTTTGACCGAGCTTCTTATCATCAATTGTGTTATGTGTGTTATTAAATGTTTGCATACAATTAACCGAGAACTGGACCTACACGTTTTATGCCGACTCCGAACTGCTAAAGTTCATGTTCTCAAGAAGCTTTACATGGCATTATTTATTCTCTGAGGTTTGCCATTGTCTGCAGAGAGGTGGTGACCGATCTGAAAAATTTTTTATTGAAAAAACTTTTCGCCGCGACTGGGGATTGAACTCGGGCTCCGAGCGTACTAAGCCAGACACTTAACCTGCACGCCACGATCACCATAATTTTTTTTTTATAATAACATTTGCATAAATAACGCATTTGCATTTGTCTCCGGTTGTTTTAGTTGAACTAAAATATTATAATACAACGTTATCGTGGTTTTTTCCATTATATTAGACAGCCTGCCAAAAGCAAGGCAGCTCATGTAAAAATCAGAGGGAAGTTTTTTAATCTTTTTATTGCTTAAACTAGTGTAAAAGCCCGTCCTACGACGGGAAGCAACTATTTAGAGTACAAAATGCGACAAAAAAATTTATTGGATTTATATACAAAGGTTTTTATTTGAAAACATGTTTATTAAATTATTTTTATAAAACTTCCTTATATACAACATTTCTAGTAAAAAAATTCTTGAAATATTAACCTTGTCCCTTGCCATCTATAATGCTTAGTTTTACATCACCAGCCCGCTAAAACTGCCATGACTAAACCAGTTCTTTTAAAAAAACTCCTACTTTTTGCAATATTTGACCTTGCAATTTATTTATGGTCATTGAAAATGTCAGTTTAACTGGAAATTGTCGCCTCCGGAGAGTGAAAGGCAAATCTGTGTTTGTTGGGGCCAAATCAATTGTAGGTATGAAAACTATTTAATGTTCGCCAGTACGCCTGTCAATACCTGTGCGATGATAAATTAAGTTTTTAGGTTTTTCAAAACTAACCACCTTCCATTACAGATATCTCTTTTGGTATGGAAATTTCGAAGAAGTATTATAATACTTCCAATTTTGAGGTTTAACTTATGCAGTGGCATTCCTGAAGGATAAAATTTATTCAAAAACTCGGCAGGGCAATTTTGTTTATCGCTATCATCACTGTCTTCAATTTAATCCGTGCTCAAATCTCTCACTGTGTCACCAACTAAAATATTTAGAACTTGCTCGTTGACTTCACTTCGGAACTTTTTGGGTACAGGATAGCAATTTTGGAATAATGGTTGATGATATTCGGACTCAAAGTATCGCCAAAAATCTTTTTAACCCTTTCAATGGACTTGTCCATTATATTGAACACTTCGGAAAATTTTTTTTTTTTATTTTCCAAAGTTTTTTTCTAAAATCAAATAGGTTAGTGCTATGAAGTGAAGTTGTACCAACATGACAAAAATAATTTTAGGGAGATATATAACGTTTAACTTAGTTAGATTTTCGATTTTATGCCCAACAGTAGCCTTCAATTTTTTTATATCGCGTGTTAATAAATTTTGCAAATAAAGTGAGTATTGTGATTGGTGTGCAAAGTATAATTTTTTTTTATAATAAAAAAAAAAAAAAAATTGGCCATTGCAGCCCTTGAAAGGACTTTGACCGAGCTTCTTATCATCAATTGTGTTATGTGTGTTATTAAATGTTTGCACACAATTAACCGAGAACTGGACCTACACGTTTTATGCCGAATCCGAACGGCTAAAGTTCATGTTCTCAAGAAGCTTTACATGGCATTATTTATTCTCTGAGGCTTGCCATTGTCTGCAGAGAGGTGGTGACCGATCTGAAAAATTTTTTATTGAAAAAACTTTTCGCCGCGACTGGGGATCGAACTCGGGCTCCGAGCGTACTAAGCCAGACACTTAACCTGCACGCCACGATCACCATAATTTTTTTTTTTATAATAACATTTGCATAAATAACGCATTTGCATTTGTCTCCGGTTGTTTTAGTTGAACTAAAATATTATAATACAACGTTATCGTGGTTTTTTCCATTATATTAGACAGCCTGCCAAAAGCAAAGCAGCTCATGTAAAAATCAGAGGGAAGTTTTTTAATCTTTTTATTGCTTAAATGATGGGAATATAAGCTCAAAAAAATTGTCCACGATTATTCTAGGCAAGCCATTGAAAGGGTTAATAAGCGAACCTTTACAAACAAAATAATCTGGAATTTCTATGATATCTTCATTTCCATTTCCTTACTTGAGTAGCCAATCGCTAAAACTTGGATCAGAAAACCGAACATTGTTATTTAATTCTAGCAATTCCAATTGACACCAACGTCACTGAATGTAATAATTGCTGTTCAGTTTATGCAGACCGAATAGGTTGCGGTTCTGTTAATTAAGAAGCACTGTAATAGCAAGACATGATGTTTGATGTATAGTAGTTGAGGAAAATGACGATAGTCTTAAAGTACAAAGATTTCCAATACATAATTTAATAACAGGTTCTGGTCCATTGTGAACAGGTCTTAAAAGGTTTAGTAAGTACAAACATTTCAAATGGATAATTTTACAACAGGTTCTGGTCCAGCCTAAACATGTTTTACGATATAGAGAAAAAGGTTTAGTCAGTACAAACATTTCATATGGATAATTTTCTAACAGGTTCTGGTACAGGCTGAACAGGTTTTACGATATAGGTTCTGGTCCAGGCTAAACATGTTTTACGATATAGGCACGGAGCAGGACGCTTGCCTTTTATATATTAAGATGATGGGAATATAAGCTCAAAAAAATTGTCCACGATTATTCTAGGCAAGCCATTGAAAAGGTTAATAAGCGAACCTTTACAGACAAAATAATCTGGAATTTCTATGATATCTTCATCTCCATTTCCTAACTTGAGTAGCCAATCGCTAAAACTTGGATCAGAAGACCGAACATTGTGATTTAATTCTAGCAATTCCAATTGACACCAACGTCACTGAATGTAATAATTGCTGTTCAGTTTATGCAGACCGAATAGGTTGCGGTTCTGTTAATTAAGAAGCACTGTAATAGCAAGACATGATGTTTGATGTATAGTAGTTGAGGAAAATGACGATAGTCTTAAAGTACAAAGATTTCCAATACATAATTTAATAACAGGTTCTGGTCCATTGTGAACAGGTCTTAAAAGGTTTAGTAAGTACAAACATTTCAAATGGATAATTTTACAACAGGTTCTGGTCCAGCCTAAACATGTTTTACGATATAGAACAAAAGGTTTAGTAAGTACAAACATTTCATATGGATAATTTTCTAACAGGTTCTGGTACAGGCTGAACAGGTTTTACGATATAGGTTCTAGTCCAGGCTAAACATGTTTTACGATATAGGGCACGGAGCAGGACGCTTGTCTTTTATATATTAAGATACTTTATACTTTATACTTTATACTTTATACTTTATACTTTATACTTTATACTTTATACTTTATACTTTATACTTTATACTTTATACTTTATACTTTATACTTTATACTTTATACTTTATACTTTATACTTTATACTTTATACTTTATACTTTATACTTTATACTTTATACTTTATACTTTATACTTTATACTTTATACTTTATACTTTATACTTTATACTTTATACTTTATACTTTATACTTTATACTTTATACTTTATACTTTATACTTTATACTTTATACTTTATACTTTATACTTTATACTTTATACTTTATACTTTATACTTTATACTTTATACTTTATACTTTATACTTTATACTTTATACTTTATACTTTATACTTTATACTTTATACTTTATACTTTATACTTTATACTTTATACTTTATACTTTATACTTTATACTTTATACTTTATACTTTATACTTTATACTTTATACTTTATACTTTATACTTTATACTTTATACTTTATACTTTATACTTTATACTTTATACTTTATACTTTATACTTTATACTTTATACTTTATACTTTATACTTTATACTTTATACTTTATACTTTATACTTTATACTTTATACTTTATACTTTATACTTTATACTTTATACTTTATACTTTATACTTTATACTTTCTTCCTTATTGGTTAAAATTTGAACGAAGGATATCATCTTTTGTATGTATACAAGGAGTATAGCCAGGTCAGGATTCGAACTCGGAACCTCTGGGTTGACAGTTAAGCTCTCTTTTCACTCGACTATGAAAGCCTCTCAATTTCAAGATACAAGCTTTTTAGTTTTTATGTTTTTGCATAACGTATCCATTATAGAAATAAATTATTTATTAATTTAAATTTTAATGTGTTATGTTCTAGACTTTAACTGATTTAGATAATATTGAAACATTTCTTCAATTTTAATACTTTCAAGTTTCATAGAACAAAAGAATTGAATTTTTAACTGTCTATCTAGTTAAGTTAAATGGCTTCATTAGCTTAATTAGTTAAAAAAAAAATCAAAAACAATAAAAATAACTTTTAAAGACCTCTTAAACTGATAATTTCGTTTTTTTGAACTGACCATAGAATGACTTCGTTATTCATAAAAGCAACAATAATCAAAAGATTTATATGGCAGGCAACACTTTAGAAAAGCGAAACACTTAGAAAGATTTAGCCAAAAATGTTTTAACAAATTGTTAACTGATGTTTTATGCAAATTGTTAATCGTGTTGATTGTTCTCAGCCAAAAAAAAAAAAAAAAATTGGAAGAAATATACAAAACAAAGAGGTGGCACAATGAAAAATATAATATTTAAGAAAACATAAAACCAAAATTTAAAGATATAAAATGTAGTTCTTAAGAGCTCAAACAAGAACAACAACCACGCAAAAAACTAGAAAAGACAAAAATCCAATAAAAATATAAATAAAACCACAATAAATTATTTCACACTTAAGTGGTCAAAATGTTTTTGTTTAGAAATATTCGAGTCAAGATAAACAGACAGCTAATTTATATGAAAAATATACAAAGCAACAAACAAAAAACCAAAAAGAAAAAAAAAATACTAAATAACGACTCATTAAAAAAAACTTGTGAAATAAATTTGTTATGTTGTTTTTGTATAGATAAGCGGTCGATTAGAGCGTTTTAAAGGCAATTTAAAAACGCACCAAACCCATTCAATTCAATTTGCATTTCTATGGATATCAGCCGGTCAAGCAAGCTTCACAGTTGCTCAGCTACTCAGCTTCTCCAGTGCTGCATCGTCACTCCATCACTTTTAGTTTGACACGCGCGGTGCAAAGAGATACAAACGTTTAAAAGCGCTTAAAAGCTTTTAAGCAGTTTTAATAATATTGCAGCTATATAAGGAGATAAAAAAAACACCAAACAAACTTGTATATAAATTATTGATTGAATTAAATAAGATTAGCTGAATTTCTTATTTAAATTTTAATTTTTTATTTTTATTTTTATTGCACTCTGTTTTGTTAG
This sequence comes from Tetanocera ferruginea, assembly GCA_958299015.1. Lineage (NCBI taxonomy): Eukaryota > Metazoa > Arthropoda > Insecta > Diptera > Sciomyzidae > Tetanocera > Tetanocera ferruginea. The sequence goes on along the minus strand of OY282643.1, from coordinate 62,411,040 downwards.
CTCGTTTTAACGCCTTTTCTGTTAGCTTAATTGATTTATTTTCCACTTTCGTAATATTTGAAAAGATTATAAGAATTTATTACTAATTGATATTTAAATATTATCAATTATTATTTCATCTTTAAGGTTATATGTTTAAACAGTTCAGATATGTTAGTGGAAAGAGCTTTTAATAAAAGTATATTATTTTTTATCATTGACAGTGATTTAAGTTTATGTTAGTCCAAGTTTAGAAAATCAAATTATGATATAAAAAATTACGCTTCCCCATTTGAGAAAACTGTTAAATTATTTAGTAGGTCAAATGGACAGGATTTATTATTTTTAAAGCACAAACAATTATTCCGAATTAACTCACTAGCCCGGTTTAAGTGCGCGTTTAATCGAAATTGAAAGCTTGACTGAGCCAAATTTGGTGTCGATCGGAGAGGGGTAATCCTTGCTGCATCGACCCGAAATCTATATATAAATAGGCGTAGATAAAATAGGTAAGAACCAATTTCTTCCGAGTTTCTCAAACGATTTTGATTATTTATTTTTTCACAAGATGGTTGAAATGTACCACCAGCTTATTTTAATTTGTATTCCCCAACATTTTTCTTAAACTTATGTGTATGCCACCCTTCTGGAGGCCACCCTATGAAAATAAAGGAAAACTTAAGAAAACTTCATAGATCCCCTTGATAGATCCCATTTATGACCCCTGAATGAGTGGGCAATATGTTAAATGAACTCACTCTTTCAAAACTACCATATTTGGGGCTCAGGAAATCCACAAGTGATCGTGGAGAAGCCAATGCATCCAACGCTAGTTACTGTTTGGTGGACGGAAGAACGAAAGCCGAAAATGTCAACTTTGAGTGGTACCGCACTATGTTGGAGGACTATTTTGTGCCCGACGTTGAAGCTCAGGGTCTGGGCGATATGTGGTTTCAATAGGACGGCACTGCACCACCACACACAACATACCTCAATCTGGACTTTTTGCGTAGCAAATTCCTGAACCGTGTAATATCTCTCGCTATGACGATTCCAAAACTATTATTACATCGGTGATTCGGGCCATTTCAGAGGCCATACTGCAAAATGCCATCAAAAATATGGCCGAAAGAGTGAGATATCCATGAAATAATTTTGCACACATGTTGCACACTGTTGTTTGACCTTTCGAACGAAATAAAATATTTGGAAAAGTTTCGAACCGTTTGCGTTTAATTCTAAATCAAAGTACCACACGTCATTATGGAGCACATTTTTGGGTATTAAAAAATAAAACATTAAACAATAATTTATGTCATACGGCCAACGAGACTAGGTTTAATGAACGCCAACTTGTTGGTCTTAAGTTGCACCACTTTTTCGAGCATACCCGGTTTTATTTCGTCAATAGTGCTTCACATGTTGGCTTCTAAATGATTAATCGTTGCTAGCTTATTAACATAGACCAGTGATTTGACTTACCACTAAAAAAAGTGGGTCCTAAATCACATAAACGAGGTGGCCATTTCTTGTGGTCAACGAGGAAAAAGGTCCATTTCTTGAGATGATTCGATCACCAAAGTATGGGCTCAACAAAGTGATAATTTCACGACATTTCACCTCCAAATGATTTGCAACAACATGAAAAATAAAAAGTCACGAATCATTTGCCTAAAGTGCTCACTATTCACGGTAATGTTGGCACCTGTTTTGGATTTAAAAACAAATGGCCAATGATGCTTTTGGCATCTAAACCGCACAAAACAGTGATTTTTTCGGGATGTAATGGAGTCTCAGGAGGATTGATCTCACTCCAAAAACGACAATTCTGCTTGTTTGCAAACTGATTAAGTTTCAACTTCCAGTTCTCATCCTATTCACCGAACATACGTCGCAACCGATGGTCCACTGTCTTTCATTCTTGCACCAGTTTGATTTTTTATGGATGTAGGCCAAGATCTTTCAGAGTGCAACCCAGGGTACTCCGCATGCAAATTTTTAGATATATGTCCTTTGCAGTGGCATAGATAGCTTTTGGTGCTGGGAGGGGTCAAAAAAAAGTAATAACCTGTCATACGCTAAGTTAAGTAAATACATAATTGTTAGAGTACCCATAAAATGTATGGAATTTACAAAAGTGTAAATTTGTTCGCTCCTCGCGAACTTTCCTAGAGAATGTGTGCTAAAAATAATATCTGCAAAAATAAACTTGATCTGGTCGCTTTTGAGTTTTAACCTAAAAGTTAATCTACAATTTTCTCAAAAACTCTTATAACATAATTGCCTCATAACTTAAAAAAGTAAATAAAAAATAAAGTGGTCCAGACAAATTTTCAAGCAAAATTTATCGGAAAATATTTTTTTGTTCTCACTTTTCTTCTTTATCGTGTCGGTTATGGTTTGTTTATAGGTGAAACTTATTTAAATAAGTATTAAATAAGTAATATTTAACTTATTTAAATATTTAAGTCAATTTTTGTTTTAAAATGCACTCATTTATGGCTCGTGCAACGTTGATATAAAATTATATATTTCTTGAAAAATATTTGAAACAAAAATTTTGATATTTAAAACAAATATTTAAAAATATAATTTCTTCGATGCCATTTTTCAAATTTATCGAAGTTTTCGTCATCAGATTCGTAATCATCAACCCCGGGGACCCTCCGAATACCAAATTTTAGCTCAATTCTATGCAGTTTGCATGTTTAACATTTATTAACACTTTTACTTAGCAGATGGCTTACCGGCTAAGTTGCCTTAGACCGGTGGCGACTTCTATGTAGAATATGGTCTGAAGAATGCATTCCAGATGATTGGAACCTCAGCGTGATCTGTCCAACCCACAAGAAAGGCGATCCCACCATTTGCGCCACAAACCGTGGGACAAGCCTTCTTAATATCGCATACAAGGTCCTGTCGAGCGTATTATGTGAAAAACTGAAGCCCATCGTCAGCCAACTGATTGGACCTTACCAATATGGCTTCACACCTGGAAAGTCCACCATCGACCAGATCTTTACACTGCGACAAATCTTGGAGAAGACCCTTGAGAAACAAATCGACATACACCATCTTTTGTTGATTACAAAGCCGCCTTGGACAGTCTAATAAGGAGTCACTTTCCGCCATGTCTGAATTTGGTATTCCTGAGAATTTAATACCTCTATATAGGATGACACTGAGCTACGCCACCAATCGAGATAACCACTCCCCTCCGTTCGATAACAAGTGAGGTTTCAGACAAGGTAATTCCTTATCGTGCGACTTTTTTAATTTAGTTATGAAGAAGATTATCCTAGCAGTTGATCTGAGACGCAGTATCACAATATTCTATAAGAGTGTTATGGTGCTGGCGAATTCTGATGATATTGACATCATTGGCCATAATATGCGTGAAGTCAGTACACCCTTCTCCAGCCTACAAAAATATTCGAGTCGAATGGGTCTTGCAGTGAACGCAGATAAAACAAAGTATATTGTGTCAACAAACAAACAGTCTCAGCGCCTTGTAAACCACGGCACTATTGACAAGACCTCCTTTGAGGTTAAAAGGACTTCGTTTACCGGGGATTCAGCACTAACTTCTCCAATGTTAACAGTATTGAGATTAAACAAAGGATAAATCTTGCCAACAGGTGTAACTTTGAGCTCGGTAGGCAATTGAGAAGCAGAGCTCTCTCTCTCTCTCTCGACGAACAAAACTGACTGACACTCAGGGAAAAAATGATGTTTTATCAAACAAATCGTGGGTTGAAATAACAGATTTCACTGTTAAATACCATCCAACAAATGAAACTTTCAAATCAACAGTCGGTTGACTGTTGGTCTATGGAACCCGAAACCCGTATAAAAACTTATTTATTGAAATTTGATCACTAATTTGAAAGTTCATGTATGGCCGAGTGTGCTAACGGGTGCGTCTAGTACTGGAGTGTCCACGGTTCAAATCCGCCAAGGCCAATAAAATTTTTTTTTATTTAAAATATTTTTTTTTAAATAACAATGAAATTTGCAATTTTTATTTTTTTTTTTTGCAAGATTTTAAGCATTTTATTTTGAAGGTTATTTTTGACCAAACAATTAATGAAACAGAATTATTATTATTTCAATTATTAAATTACAATTTTTGATACTTACACAGCTAGGGTTCGAACCCACGTCTCCCGCATGACAGTCTAGTGCACATCCACTGAGCTACTGGCAACGATAATATAAATATAGCAAAACACATATAAAAACTATTGCTTAGAAAAAATTGACAATTCAATATAAGCACAAAAAGATTTCAACAGATGATTTTAACAGCACAAAAATACTTTGAAACGTTCATTCAACAAAGAAAATTGTTTACTTAAACGCAAATCATTCAATCGAACAGTGTTTTGAAATAACAGCGGCCGACTGTTAATATTACAGTTGATATTTTACTGAGTGTATAAGTCAATAATCATGCCCATCCTACTATACGCATTACAAACCTGGACGTTGAGCAGCACTGATGAAAGGACTTTGGGAGCGTTCGAGAGAAAAATTCTTCTTAAGATCTATGGTCCAATCTGCGTCAATGGCGAGTACCAAATACGATGGAACCACGAGCTGTATGAGCTATATGACGACATCGATATATTCAAGCGTTTTAAAATAGAGCGGCTTCGCTGGCTGGGTCATGTCGAGAGAATGAACGAAGATGCTCCAGCGAAAAAATTATTTGATTCGGTACCCAGCAGTGTTCAACGCAGACGAGGAAGACCGAATCTCCGTTGGAAAGATCAGGCATTGGATAACCTGATGATGATTGGAGTTTCCAACTGGCGCCAGTAAGCAACAAAAGAGCTGGCGAAAATTCTTAGACGAGCCCAAAACCGATCAACGGTTTTAAACTTCAACTAAGGAAGTAAGTAAGTTTTATTGAATTATAAAAAATCTCAAAGTTTTGAAAGATACCTCTTTTATTGGAATCGGCTATTTATTTTTTAAAATATTTAATACTGGAATACTGAATGTATAGAATTATACAGTAGTATTTTTCGGGACAAATATTTTGAGTAAAAACCAACCGTTTTGTTTTTAGTGTCGAAGACAGCATTTATTTATATCAATTTTCTAAGCCCTACCCTACTAAGTTATGAGTTAAGTTTTTGAAATAAAAAAGTTAAGAGTTTTACGACAATTTCAGGAAATTTATTAGAAAATAATGGTGTCAATGCTTGTCATTGATCACAAAGTATTCACCTAACGTGATGAACCCAAACCATCTCTCGTTACAGCAACTGAATCAAATTTCTTTAAGATTGCTACTACTAACTTTCGAATATTGAGCAGTATAAAGTCTTTATAAATACAAAACAATCTCTCCACATGTAGTCAGCACGTGCAAGAAGTATCAATGGGCAAAGTTTTTTTTTCAATAAGGTCAACCAAAACTGACCTCATGTTGCTGGTGTTTCAAATTAACAAAAGGTAGACAAAGTTTATTGTAACAAAATCTGATAATTGAGCCTGAAGACTCGTAAGTTTAGTTCACTTTCTTAAATAACAGCACGCATTCTCTTTGATTTTTTTTTTTTTTAATAGTGTGTTACTTAACACCGTTGCTTTAATAGCACCTTTATATTTTTTTATTTATCAGTTTTTATGCTTGCCAGAGCATTCATTGATAATTTATAAACAATCTAGCAAGTTAGAGCTCAATTTACAGAGAGTGAAAAAAAATTTAATTGCAAAATAATGAAACGATCAACATTTTCAAACAGATTGAATTTCCAACAACGCGGTGGTCCTGTCAACTCTGTTGGGCTGTCACAAAAATGATTCACTAAATCAGATAAAACTTGATCCACATGCAAAGAACAAAAAACATAAATATTGTCAAAATATAAATTATAGCTTTAGGTTATTCAGACAAAAAAAAAAAAAAAAAAAAAATAACTAAAGGGCGACAAAAAGTAAAACATGTAAATTACATATAAAAAATTCAATCATAAACGAAAAACTTAAACTTGAAAGATGAAAAAAAAAAATAAAAATAATGGTAATACGATCACACAGTGACCATAACGTGAGGCTTCTTTTGCATTACTTCAAAAGCAAAGCAACGCCAGAGTGTCTACACCGCTCATACCCCGATGCATGCACTCAATCCCCAGCTCAATCTGAATAACATAAAAATTTAAACCGAGATACGATTCGATTTTGGGAAACTAAGTTTGGGTGTTAAATTTATGTTCGGCTTTTAGCTAAACTCGAATTCTATCGCTCAATTATGTGTCGAGATAAAAGACGCAGCGACATTGCGACACACATTCTACATTATTTGTTCGAGCCTCGTGCGTAGTAGACGCTACAGAAAGCGCCTGACCGACTGAGAATCTGCTGAATGGCGTTAAGGTTACCAGTTGTGACACGCGTGCGCAGCCATCGCCATACACTCTGAGTGCGGCTTTTCTTGGGCCCTCAAAGCAAGCCTTAATTTATTTTTTAATGTGGTTAATTTTATTCTTAAGGTTCTGGGTTGTGTTCTTCTTTTTTGTTCTTAATTTATTACCAAAATTATCGACTAAACGATGCAAGCGAAAACAATCGATAAAACTGAATTCTTCAGACCTGCATTTCGGACCGGAGGATCAATCCAGGCAGCACTCATTTAATGTGGGCCACAGAAAGAAGTTTCCATTCATTACGTTCTGGTTGCTTTCTGCGCTAACTTCCACACCACTCTTAGTCGCCGAGAAAACCTTTTAATTTGCTTGTAACAAAAATTTGTTATCTCTTAAACTCTGCCATTAAAATGGAAAAACAGAGAGAAAAAAACCGAAAAAGACAATTCAACTCTCGTTTTAAATGTATGCATGCATATAAACAATATGTAGGCACGTAGTTGTGTGTAATAAATTCCTTATGCGATCCATTTTAATATATCACAAGTCAACGAGGTGTTTCCTTTGCCGCTCTCACTCTCTTTAGCTGATGCTGGGCCTTCTCATAAAGGGTCTTAAAAGGTGTCGATGTTTAAGTTTAACATTGTTTTTCGTTATCGTTATAGTTTAGAAGCGACGACTTGGTAAAATCACGTCCGTCCATTGGTGCTTTCATGCATATGTTTGTCTGTCTGTCTGTCTGTCTGTTTGTTTGTTCGTTTGGTTTTCTTGCGACCGTTTTACGTTAATTGAGGAACATTTCATTCGAACGTTGATTCGTTTTTTAACTAAACATTTTATGACTGCGATAAGCATCTCAAGCGATAACGTTAAACAACTCTTACACTATATCAGGGAGAGCACACATATTTATATACAACATATATTTGTACATTAAGGATGTATGTTTTGCTCTTAATAGCTCTAATTTGAGGTTGCAGAGACTTGTAATGAAACACTTGGATCTTGTACCGCTACGCTTGAACTTGTGAGGGCGTTTATTAGACTTGAAAAAAATTATCAAAATTTTCTTCCATCATTCCCTGACAACAAACGAAGCATGTTAAGAATGTGTGTGAAGGATTTATTTTGTATACGGCATCTCAACAAAAGCAGGCTTTTCTACAGTTATAATTTCTTATAAGAACAATGCTCATATTTATGATTGAGCTTTTATCAAATATTTTTTCTCTTTTATTTTCTGTCATGATTCGTAATTTTATGCTAAAAATAGCTTAAGTTTATGTTAGATACCTTGTAGTAATAACTTTCTCAATCATTCATTGTTAGTAGCTTGTATAAAAAAAGCGACATTTCTCATACACATTTCATACACAAAGAATCGTCAAAATGTTATAAAAATCAAAGAAAAAATTATATATTTCTTTGCCGACAATGAATATCTGCTAAAACCGAGTTAGGAAAAACTTAAGTTACTACTATCATGGCATTCCTCGCACTGAAATACACTAGTACACAAACTTTTATGGTTATACCTTGAAAATTAAGTGTTTGATGTCATCAAATCTAAACAGCAAAAGTCAGGGTTCTCTAATTAAAGGTAGCAATTTAAATCTTGAAAATGCTCCCCTGAACCCTCAAAAATGACTTTGTCAGGCCTCATCTAACTAGCGCAACTTCATTTCGCGATCATTCGAGGTATTTGTTTTACGATTTACGCTTCCGTAGCCTCTTTTGGCCTTCCAGAGCGGGCTACGTCTTTGATATTAGTACGACCAGGTGCGGATTTAGGTGGTGGCTAGGGGGGGCTGCAGCCCCCGGCCCCGAGCAGGTAGGGGCCCCGCAGGCGCTTATATATGAAGTGCTTCTTGTAAAAGCATGGCATGCTATATAAAAAATATTTCAAAGTAATCGACCTTAAAGTTTTAAAAAAATGAATATTTGTAAGAAATCATGTTTATTCTAAAAATTTCTTTTAAGTATAGGGCCAGAAGTGCTTGTAACAGAATTGCTTGTAACAGTACCGATGAGTGTTCGGACTTTACTGCGCTTTTTATCAAAATTGAATGTTTTACTGCGTCACTGCGGTTTTTTTAAAATCTTCTGCGAAGTATTCGCGACAAATATTAGAATTGGTGATTTTTTTATTTCTCTTAAAAACCAACAGAAAACACAATCACTTTCTGAAAATTTGTCGACTTCAAATTTATTTTGTATCAGTAAAAAAATATGTTTCTGCAGCATGCAAAACTATAGTACACTAGGGCGTTAAAGATGCTACCAGCCTCCAAGTGACGGCACCACACTCTTCAAATGCATGACATTTTTGACGGATGGAAATCTTAACATGAACATACCATATATGTCAGATCGACCTGACAATTAATAATGACATTACAGTGTTCTAAATTAAATTACTTTTGGTTTTATTACTGAAAAAAAGAAAGAAGAATTCCATGGCTGGATTAAGCGTTAATTTTTGCGTAACAAAAGTACGAAAGAAACAAAAAAAAAGCTCAATAAATATTATGATGAATCTGCTTCGTCGTATTCAACCGTAAAATATTGGATTGCAGATTTCAAAAGAGGTTGAACCAGAACAAGAGATGAACACGCCGGGGGAGCACCAAACACAGTGACCATTCCAAAATATTTTGGAAAAATCCACGATTACGTATTAGACAATCATATCAAGTGCGTCGGTGGTTTAAATTATACATGAAAATTTGGGTATGAGAAAGCTGACTGTAAGATGGGTGCCACATACGTTAACAATCATTAAAAAACATGAAAGTGTTCGCACTTCCCAACAATGTTTGGACATATTTAAACAAAATTTAACTGATTTTTTGTAAAAATAGCGATCATGGATGAAACACGGATCCAAGGCTATACACCTGAATAGGAGGAATCAGCAAAAGAGTGGGTATGTCCCAATAGCGACCGGAAAGGTGGAAAGGTGTTGTTTGAAGACTCAAACGACCGGAAAGGTGGATAACTGCAGTGGTTCAGCCGTGATGGTCACAAAAATAAAACTTAAAAAAAAAATTTGAAAAAAATTCCTATAGAAAAATTCACAAAATTGAGGGTGCGATGTGGTAAAGTGTACCTTCAGCCCCCTTTTTTTTTTTGTTTTTGTTTAATAACTTTTCAGGCCCGAACCGAAAATCACCCAGGCAACATCGGCTTAAAAATCGACCCAGCCTAGTTCCCAAACTTAAAAAGGTGGCTCCTGGAGAGGAGTTTTGTTAGGAATGAACAATGGTTTTTTCAAACTTTTTTTTTCGACCCACGCTAATGAACGTGTCGAATTGGAAACTGAAGTTTTTTTAAGAGATCTTCAGAAATCTAACCATTCAAAGGGCATCGCAATATTAAAAATCGTTGGGATAAGAAAAAACGTGTGTTTTCTTTGTTAAGCCGGCAGCATCTTGAACGCGCTAGAACAGTAAGTTACAGTTTGTATGTTTATTCTGTCAATAGTATAAAATATACGAGCGCGCTTGTGAATAAATGAAAAAATAAAAAACTATTGCGAAAAAGTTCGTTTTACTGCCATTTTTTAATTAAATTTACTGCGATTTACGAATTTTTAAGTCCGAACTCTGGTACCTATAGCAAATTGTGAAGCTGAAAGGTTATTTTTAGTATTTAAAAGATGTTCATCATGAATATTTTAATGTTCATCAACCTTCTATGTTACATGAACGTTTGTCGTCAATAACGCAACTTTGTATAGAAAGTGATTTGTTGCAAACGATTTACTTTGACGAGTTGATAAAACATTTTGCCACAGTTAAATCGAAAAAAAATTTTAAATAAAAATTGAACAGCTATTGTTTCACTTTAAGACACGTGAAAAAATTAATATCTTGATTTTTAAAAGATCCGAGTTAAATGCTCTGACCTTGAGTAGGCCCCGTGTCGATTTAAGCCCCAGGCCCCGCCAAGTTTTAATCCGGCGCTGAGTACGACCCATTTTAAATTCGCTAAGCCAACCGATAAAATGTCATTTTCAAAGAAGCAGATATGAGATAACATACGTCTGTGGGCAAAAAATACAGAGAAATTGGAATACAAATTTTTTTTTGGTTACTCTGAAAGAGACAACTTCTTTTATTTTTAAAGTTGCTGCCACTGTCATCTGTGCCAAATTACTAGTCAAAATATTCATTACTGTTTGAGATACCCGTCCTTTTGTAAATAGCTAAAAGTGAATTTTTGTTTTTTATACACGGCTAAAAATCTTGAACTAAATATTAGTCAATCCTGCAGCCTTATTCTGGTGATTGACAATCGTACTTTTAGTGACAAAGTAGTCTTTTAATTGCTTGTTTCTATAAAATTACTTTTTTTTATCAATACCATATCCTGTTTTTTTTCTTAATTAGACGATTCTTTATTTATTGAATCTTCTCATTTAGAATTTATAATAAGTTAACAAATCTTCAAAAATTTAACTAAAACCTTCCTAGAGAATGGGTACTAAAATAAGATCTCCAATAATAAACTTGATCTAGTCTGCACAGAATTTTTTTATTCAATCTGTAGTAGCGACAATGTTGCCGTTTGGATACTTTTTTTCTTCAAAACTTTTTTTCTTCAAAAATTGATGGATACTTATTATTAAGGCTTAGTGGAAATTTGGATACTTTTATTGAACAATCAGTTTTATATGAAAATATAGTCATATGAAATCAAAAATTCCCTAAATTACCAAAAATTCAAAATCAAGTTTTTGATTGATTATGATGCACCGTATTCAAACATATTTTAATGCAAATTGTTACACTCCTACTACAAAAATCAACGATTTTATTAACAAAATTATCCTGAAAAAATATGGTTTTGTTTTTAATTTGGAAAGTTTTTTGGTTCTTCTGAAAAATTTTTCAAATGATAGATATGTAGGAATTTTTTGATTTTAAATGAACCCTGCAAACATTTTCTGAGGCTCTCCAAAAAATTACTCTAAAAAGAGTGTTTTTTATGCATGTTTTTTGATGACTCATTAAAAGGACTCATGAAAGAGTCTTTAATATGACTGTGAAATGATTGTTCAAAAATAAGACTCTTAAAACAGTCATTATTGTATCTGCTGTACACTGAGAAAAAAAACATACTTTAATATTAAACAAAAATTTTTAAAATATAAATTTAACGCCTTTGCGTTTCTACAAAACAAAATTTAAAACAATTGTGTTTAAATTTCAACTATACACTCCTTTCAATTTTTTTCATTGATTATTTCTTTGAAACTTTCTTTGACATTTTTTGAATTTTGAATTTTCATTGGTTTGAAAAATATCGAACATAAAATAAAATAAAAACTTGTTCAGTTTTTCAATATTGAAATATTTAAAATGCAAACTTCATTGAAAGGAGTTGAGATTCGGTATTTGGAGGGTCCCAAGGATCGCTGATTACGAATCTGTCATCAAAAACTCGGAAAAAATTAAAAAATGGCATCGAAAAAATTATGCTTTAAAACATTTGGTTTAAATTTAAAAATTTTTGTTTTAAATTTGTTTTCTTATTTAAAAACATTGTTTTAAAAACAAAAACCCTTGTTTTAAATTTAACTTTAAGAACAGTTGTATTTAATTTTAATGAATTTGTTTCAAGCTCTATTTCAAAAACAAATTCGTTTAAAATGAACACAATTTCATTTAATTTTAACACATATTTCCCTCAGTGTATGAGTACTCATAAAAGACACTCATTAAAGAGTCCTAAATATGACGGTAACATGATTGTTCATAAAAAAGACTCATAAAAGGATCATATATTGATTGATATATACGTAATCAGAAAGTAAACTCATAAAAGAGTCTTCTATGGGAGTGTTGTATGAGAGAATAGAAACGGATTATTTTAAAAGCACCATATCTAATAAATAAATAAGAACTTAATCAAGAATATTTATTTTAATTGTATAAAACCTTGTAACTGTCCGTTATGGACACATGCTATTCTGACGTCGCTTCTCGGAGAATTATTTGTGGCGATATATATGCATTGGAAGTGAACTACAACAAATGTTCGTTTTAAAATGACTTCTTATATGAGTCTTAAAAGAGTATTCAATATGAGTAATGAAAGAGTACTCAATATGAGTCTTAAAAGAGTTTTAAATATGAGTCTAAAAACCGTTATTACTATGAGTGCAAAAAGACTCATAAAACAGTCAAAAATATGAATCATATTTTGGAGCCTACAACATACGAAAATGTGCTCATAAAAGAGTCTTTTTTGAGCGCATTATGATGATTAACCCTCATTTATATGGGCATCTCCCAAAAAAGTTCCACCAAAAGTGAAGAAAAGCATTCAAATAAAGCACTCTTACAGCTTTTAACTTTATTTTTTTTTTATTTTGATTAGTATTTCTGCTATGTTACTTGAATTCAACTTATTATGATGTATTTTTATTAAAATTTATATTGAACATCTTTACTGTATTTTACTACTGTGGAAAAATTTGTCGCGTCCATGATGTCGCGTCCGTATTCGTGCTATATCTATTTAAAAAAAAGATAAGAGATAATTCTTATATTTCATAAGTCTACGAAGAATAGTTATCCTTTGACCTCCATTAACATGTATATTATATATAAAAAAAACTCGCGTGCAGCAACGTACACGTGGCAGAAGTGAAAATTCTTTAACAGTAAGAAATAAGAGAGATTTTAGTGTGAAATAGAGAGAGAAAGTATCTGAAAAGAAATTCAATCAATACGAAATGGAATAATAATTTGTTGATTCAATATTTGCATCCAGGGACCGTACCGAATATGGTTTTTGTCGAAAGTGTCACATATTAAATTTTATCTCTTAATTTTTATTTTTTTCGACAAAAATAACATTTTTTTGTGGCTTATAGTTTGTTTGGGTAAAAAATAACAGTTATTTTCTGCCGTTTATTTTTCAGTCAAAAATATCAGTTAATTTATATTTGTTCAAGTCATTTTACCGATAAAAAAATTTTGGTATTATTATTTTCATCTCATCGGTGAGACATTTTACACATGGTGTCAACAGTTCAATCTGTCAATTAAGAAAACACAAATTGCTTGATATTTTTGACCGACAAAATTAAAGTCACAAAATAACTGCTATTTTTGACCTATAAAATAAAAGTCAAAAGTATGTAACCTTTATTTTTCCTCGAAATATACTAGGCAAGAAATTAACTTTTAATGAATCAGTTTCAAATTTAAAAGCGACTTAATATTCGTGAGGCTGAAGACATTTGTAACATAATGGTATATTTGAAAAAGTCTTTCGACAATTTTTTTCATTTGAAAATTGTAAAATAACAGTTATTTTCGGTACTTGTTTTAGTTCAGTTGGTGTTTTAGTTACTTTCGAATGTCTTCTCAACATTGTTACTTTTTGAATGCTGGATTGCATTTGCATAGTACTCTTTGAAGGAGCCTCCGAAAGCAGAGGCAAATCTTGTTCATTATTACCTCCTGATTCCTGATCATAATAATTGCTATGTTTTAACTCATTACCGCCCAAGGTGCTAAGAAATTAGTATTTTAAATTTTTGTTATATATTCTGAGTTCTTTATTGATATGTGAATAGGATTAAATAAAATAAAATTTCAAAAATATTCTAATTCTAAGAAATATGAGCTGTACTCATATGAGTACAATTGGCACATACGGGGTGCGAATTTATGTGTGAAAGTTTTTGAAACAATCTCTTTCTAAGCATAAAGCGACGTTGCACATTTCGCAAATCCATCTATAACGCACAGAACACACTTTGCATCTCAGTTGGTTAGTATTTTTTTTTGGGAAATGCGGTCCTGTACTTTTTGCAACGCTGGGAACAACTGATCGTTTCGATGTGGTTGACACGGTATAGTGGCGTAAGTAATGACGAGTGACATATCTTTGAAATGTTAGCAAGTCTTCTTTTCCATTTCCCATAGCCCTGTAAAGCTTCCATGCGTTTACCATGGTAGCGTTAAGCATCCAAGTAAAGAGCGACCACCACCATTTTTTGCTGCGAATTCTTATTCTGTAGGCATTTACGGATTGATCGTGTAGGTCAACGCCTCCCATGCCAGCGTTGTAGTTTGCAATAAGGCGTGGCTGTGGGACATTTATCTTCTTTTTTTCAGCTAATGACCAACTTCACTTGGTTTAGTGGCTCAACATCATCAAAATTGGATCCGACAATAACTGCGTTGTTATCATTCCATTTAACAAATATTATGCCACTGTTTGTATCATGTTTGAGTTCATAATATCCTCTTGGCAATTTTTGAACTTCCTTCTTTGGTTTTAACGGACATTTTTTAACTCTATTTTCTCTTACAGTGCCTGTAGCTCTAAATCCATTTTGTTTCAGAGTTCTAAATAGCTCATAAGAAGAAAAAAAATTATCAAAATATATTATGTGATCTATTGGAGACTCTATTGGAGTTGAAGTACTACACGTGATCCTAATGGCAAGCACGCTGTTTCTGGGTTTACGTTTTTGGCACCACAATATGTATCGAAAGAATATAAATAACCGCAGCTGCTGGTCAACATCCAATTCTTGAAACCAAAGCGAACTGGCTTTCCTCTTATGCATTGTTTTGATGAATGATGTCCAAAATATTCCACTATAGCTTCGTCTATGGACAAATCTTTATGCATTACATCCCACTTTTTAAATTTTTGGCATAGCAAATTCATCAATGGACGAAGTTTTGCCATTTTATCAGCTGGGTTTATGTTTGTATTATCGGCAAGATGCATATTTCGTTTTATATCATAAAATCGGTTTCTGGCCATGCTACCAGATATTATTTCAGAAGCTGTGTCTTCAGCTAATTCCCAATACATTCCCTCAGTTGGCATTGAGTGATAGCCGCTATAAAAGAATATACCAACAAATATTTTTAAATCATTTTCTTCAAATTTAAAGTTGTGTCTGTTGTTTTGCCCGGCGTACAAACGAGTCTGCTCTAATATTAGCTTTACCACATCTTCATCAAATACTTACTTACTTACTTAGGTGGCCATGACAACCCGTTGACGGGTTCCGGCCGACTTCATCAGGTCTCGCCAGGCGTCTCTGCTTCGCGCGCGCCGTCTCCAATCTCTTTCACCAAGCGCGGTAAGGGCTTCCTCGGCCTGGTCAATCCATCGGAGGCATGGCCTTCCTCTTCGTCGTCGACCCTCGGCTTTCGCCTCAAACACCTTTTTCGCTGGAGCTTCTTCATCCATACGAAAGACATGACCCAGCCAACGTAGTCGCTGAATTGTTATACGCTGGACTATGTCAATATCGTCGTAGAGCTCGTACAGTTCGTGGTTCATTCGAATGCGATAGTCGTCGCCAACTCGAACAGGACCAAAGATTTTGCGAAGAACTTTCCTCTCGAACACCCCAAGAGCGGCTGCATCTGCTTGCGATACCACCCATGCTTCAGCGCCATAGAGAAGCACAGGTATGATGAGCGTATTGTAGAGTGTTAGTTTTGTCGATCGAGAGAGGGCTCTGGAACCTAATCGATTACTAAGCCCGTAGTAGCACCTATTAGCAATTGTTGTTCTTCGCTTTATCTCCAGGCTGACATTGTTGTTGCTGTTTACGGCGGTGCCAAGGTAAGTAAACTCCTTGACAACTTCAAAGTTATATTTGCCTGCTGTAACATGGGAGCCTAGACGCCGCACTTCCCTATTTGCAGACAGCATATACTTTGTTTTGCCCTCGTTCACCGTCAAACCCACTTTGGCTGATTCCTTTTCGATAGCGGCGAAAGCAGCGGTTACATCTCTCTTGGTTCTGCCGATAATATCGATATCGTCAGCATACGCAAGGAGCTGGACACCTTTGTAGAAAATGGTGCCATTTCGATGTACACCTGCCTTTCGTAGGATCCCCTCCATGCTGAAATTGAAGAGATCGCATGATAGCGGGTCGCCTTGTCTGAAACCTCGTTCGGTATCAAAGGTTTCGGAGAGGTCATTTCCTACCTTGACGGAGCTGCATGTATTGCTCAATGTCATCTTGCAGAGCCTAATCAACTTTGCAGGTATACCGAACTCAGACATTGTTGCGTACAGGCAATCCCGAATCGGGCTATCGAACGCAGCTTTGTAATCAACAAAGAGATGATGGGTGTCGATTTGGTTTTCGTGGGTTTTTTCCAGGATTTGGCGTAGTGTAAAAATCTGGTCTATGGTGGACTTGCCAGGACGAAAGCCACACTGATAAGGTCCAATCAGTGTTTTGGTATGCGGCTTCAATCTTTCACACAATACGCTCGAAAGAACCTTGTAAGCGATGGAAATAAGACTGATACCTCGGTAGTTGGCGCAGATTGTTGGGTCTCCTTTCTTAAGTATAGGACAAAGCACACTGAGATTCCAATCGTTGGGCATGCTTTCCGCTAGCAATATTTTGCTGATGAATTGATGCACGTACCTTATCAATTTACCGCCGCCGGTTTTAAACATTTCAGCAGCCAGGCCGTCAGCTCCTGCTGCTTTGTTGTTTTTGAGTCGCTGTATTGCAACTTTAACCTCTTAATGGCTAGATGGTGGAATTTCCACTCCATCATCGTCGATTGGTGGTGTCGGACTGCATAAGGGCAGGATTGTTGGTATCGTCGCCTGCAAGCAGATTGGAAAAATGCTGTCTCCATAATCTCAATGCGCACTGCGTATCTGTTACCAGATCACCATTCTCATCTCTACAAGTGGATGCTCCGGTCTTGAAACCTTGGGTTAGACGCTTAACCTGCTGGTAGAATTTTCGAGCATCCTTCCTGCCCTGGTACACCTCAATTTTTTCTCGCTCACGCTTTTCCTGCTCTCTTTTTTTACGTCTGAAAAGGCATCTCTCTTCCTTCCTCTTATCGCGATAGTTTTCGTGCATGGCTCGCGTTGCAGCTGACTGCAGCGTCTCTTTATATGCGGCGTATTTTGCTGCTGTCGCGTCGCGACACTCCTGGTCATACCATTGGTTGCGAGGTTGCGGGCGCCGAAAACCAATGACTTCTTCAGCAGCAGTGCGCATGGAGTGGGATATATGAGCCCAAAGTCCGCCAGCGTCGTCGAGGCAAGAGTAAGGTTGGTTGAGCTTAACCGAGAGTTGAGCGGAGTAGGCCTCGGCGGTCCGTTGTGATAGCAGCTTATCGACATCAAGCTTTCGTTGCACACCTGTGCGTACATTCTTCGCATTGCACAATCGCATGCGGATCTTGGCTGCAACAAGATAATGGTCGGAGTCAATATTGACCCCCCGAAATGTGCGCACATCCAGTACACTTGAAGCGTGCCTTCCGTCGATCACAACATGATCA
Source organism: Tetanocera ferruginea (assembly GCA_958299015.1). Lineage (NCBI taxonomy): Eukaryota > Metazoa > Arthropoda > Insecta > Diptera > Sciomyzidae > Tetanocera > Tetanocera ferruginea. The sequence goes on along the minus strand of OY282643.1, from coordinate 62,393,366 downwards.
ATTTGGTTTCGCGTTTTTTGATCCGGGGACAGCCAGGTTGCCTTTTGGATATCGAGGTGTTGGAATCTGGTGCTACTAACTACCATGTTTCGCGCCGCGGCGAAGTCGATCAGTCTTAGACCGTTATTCGAAGTGGTCTCGTGGAGACTGAACTGACCGACAGTGGAGCCAAAGATGCCTTCTTTTCCGACCTTCGCATTAAAATCGCCGAGAACTATTTTTACGTCGTGGGCCGGGCAGCGATCATACACGTCCTCTAGGCTCGCGTAGAAGGTGTCCTTCACAGCATCGTCCTTTTCCTCCGTCGGGGCATGTGCGCAAATAAGGCTGATGTGGAAGAATTTCGCCTTGATGCGGATTGTCGCCAGCCTTTCGTTCACAGGTGTGAACCGGGAAACAAGATGGCGTAGTTTCCAACTTACGACGAATCCGCATCCAAATTCGCGCTTCTCCGCATGGCAGCTGTAGTAGATATCGCAGTCTGCTCTCTTAGAGCAGCCTTGTCCTTTCCATCGCATCTCCTGGATGGCGGTGATGTCAGCCTTTATTTTTTCGAGGGCTTCCGCCAGTTGGACAGTGGCACCTTCCCTATAAAGGGTCCGGACATTCCAGGTGCATATCCGTAAATCATTATCCGTTTTTCGTTTGCGGTGGTCGTCAACGTAGTGGGGGTTCATATCCGAGGCTGATTTTGTTTTCATTGGGAAGTTATAATGTGGTTGGGACCCAAACCCTACGCACATTCCATTTTTAAGGTCTTGAAGAGACCCCTCAAGTTTATTGTCTAGAGGAGACATCGCCGCTCAAATTGGCCGCCAAAGTTTATCGGGCGATAGTTTTTGACGTTTCCAGGAGACACCACGCGGAGGTTTTGAGTCGACTTGAGACGATTTCGACATGGATAATGCTGGCCTCGCCAAGTTGAGGCAGTCAGACACGTTGCCATGTGAAGATCGCCCCCTTTTGTCTCTCTTCATCAAATAGTGTTTCAAAAATTTCAACTGGATTTCGATTTTCCAATTGTGCCTTCATTTCTCTCATATTCCGTTTAAAATCATAAGTTGCAGCCATATCTCTATTGCAGGGTGCATCACTCCATTGTGGGATTGATGGTTTTTCGGCAATAAGTGATTTTTTCAATTCTGATATAGGAATATCATCTTCAGTGTCGTATTCACATTCATGGAAAAATAAATCAATAGAGCCTGAAACGTCATTTGGCAACTGCGCTTGAGTAATGTCGTCTGAATCTACATCATCTTCATCGGTCTGCCCATCTGCCCATTGTACCCAATCGAGTACACCTAATTTCAAACACACTTACCTGAACCAAAATAATTTCTAATTATGAATTTATGTACTCAAATCACTTTCTAGATATGTTTTCAATGTTTTTTTATAATATCGCTGCGTATATTTGCGTATGCATCTCACACTGTTGACAATTATAAACTGAGCTCAAAAAAATGAAAAATTGCAAAACACAACAGAAAAAAACAACAAAAATAAATAAACCGTTATGTTTTTTGTACTCTTTGCTAGCACGAATTCGAAGTAAACACATGAAACTACACATTTGCGCGCAATAAGACATTTTAGGTATGTATGTAAAATTTGTGAAGTGCAAAATGATTCATTACAAATTTGTACTCAGATGAGTACAATGGGCGGTAATGGGTTAAGAGGGCCTCATAAAGCAGCGAACGTTGATTGTTGAGTGCATAAACTTGGTTGGCCTTACAATTTTGTTGAGATGCATCAGTGTGTTTTATGGGGATTGGTTCTTTGTAGATTCACCAAAATACACTGATGTTTCGTAAAAATGCATTTTGAAACTCAGCCGTTGTTGCAATCAATCACCTTACCTTCTTCTTCAATCACCTTATTCTTAAGAGCTCTAATTCGCTCTCTATATTCACGAACGCGTTCTGCTCCTGTTTTAGCTATTTTTCTATTTTTTTTTCCGTGCATACTTGTAGGATGAAAATTAATGTTACGGTTATGTTAATAATGTAATGTTAATGTTAATGTAATGTTAATGTTAATTATGTTATTTTCAGAATGTTACGCGTTTAATTTTAATTACATTTTGTTTGACCATTTATCATGTGCCTACGTGGCGTAAGCGTATAGATTCCGGCTCATAAGCAATGATGTTCGGAGTTCAATTCTCGGCAGCGGCAGTAATTTTTTTTTAATTTTCACATGAATTGAAAACGTTAGCCTAGCGTCACGAAAAAGGACCTTGAAATTTCATTCGCCGCCAAAGAAGTTTCACTTCAAAAAGTTTTCAAAATTAGATAAATTTTGCATTTTTCTATACGAGCTTATAAAAACTTCTGTTTTTTGTCGCGTCCGTTCCATTGAATGATTGCTTATTACTTTGTACTAATTTGTTCTAAATCTCGCCAATATTTTTATAAAATGTAGCACTCTTTCGTCGCGTTAGAACACTTAAATACATATCGGCTCATTTTGTTTCTTTCTTGTTTTTCGAGTAATTAAAACCGTGCGAATGTCGCGTCCGTGCCACTGGGAGATGCCCAAAGATGAAAGAGTCTTTCAAGAGTCATAATGTTTGCTGGGAAAATATGTTTTTTATTGTTAGCATTGCCATTATTGTGTATTTTTGTAATTTTGTAAACCCGTGGTTAGGGTTACAAGCAAGACGTCGAATTGAGTTAGATTTGTCAAATTTGTTTATAGCAAATTGTTTGTTGGCAGCTCAATAGACTCTTGTTCAACAGACTCTTGCAGCTACTATTTTTAAGTGAAAAATACGATAAAAGATTTTAACATATAGTACTCAGCTAAATCCAACAAGTTTTGTGGAGTTTTCTTGGGTTTAACGAAACTCAACTCAACCCTTGTTTACATGTAGAGCTCACTACGAGTAAGCTCCGAGTTAAGTCTGCATGTAAACACAGTATATGCCGCTTCTTATTAAATACTTTTTATGAAAATTGATTGAGATAAGAATCAAAAACTACTTTTTTGTGTTTAAAAAGTGAATATAATATAGTTTTTTTGCAATTTGATACCTGGATACTTATTTTTTTTTTGGATACATTTGGATCCATTTCTGACCTTTTTATGGATACTTTTTTTAGAACCGTCGCGGCAACACTGAATAGCGATTTCGGTTTTTTTTTATGTAAAAAAAATAACTAATAACAGAAAATTATACGAAAAAGAAAGGAGTTTATAGTTGAATATGAAAAACGTTTGTTTTAAATTTCGTTTTGTTGAAACAAAAATGCATTAAAATTCTGTTTAAAATTTTTTGTTTAATTTTAAAGTATGTTTTTCTTCTCAGTTTTTTTTTTTAATTTCATTTCAGATCAGTTCATGAAAAATATTTGCAGGTGAAATGCTTACGTCCAGTGGTTTTCTGTCCAGTTACACCGAAGAATGTCCTTAACTAAAAAGAGACTTTGAGAACTCATATTTTTTACGATGATTCCATTAAAAAATTTTATAAAAATTCAGTACTTTTTTTTGACAAAATTATCATAAAATGATTTCTTAAATTTTTTTTTTTTGCCCATAAAATTCTTTAGATAATCGTAAAACAACTTTTAACTTAATAGAATCAATTAACAACAAATTTCATATTTGGTTCATGGCTCTGGGGGGGGGGGGGGGGCGGTCCGGACCCGTGGACCACCCTTATATCTTCACCACTGACTAAGTCAATGAACTCAACCCGTCAAACTTAACGAAATGATCGAAAAAATATGACATTTTGCTTTTTTCTTTTTGCTTGCTCATTTTATCGTGCTTACTTTCAACTTTTTCTTTGTTTTGGTCTCGAAAAGAAGTCCACAATTGAGTGTTATTAATTTATTTGCTAATTTTTGGAAGATCAATAAAAAATAGATGCAAAATTAGGATAAAGTAGAAGTAGAAGATAAAGTTAAAGAGGTTACAACTTAACGTAATTCTACTTCTGCACTTGCGATACTTTAAGATTTTATTTATTTTTTTTTTTCTGTGTCAATTATTATTATTACTAGCGGATGTGACTCGGTGTTACTCGGGATTGTAATTAAGTTATGGTTAACATTATTAAATTTCTATAGGTTTCTTTGCTTTTTATAATAATTTGGAATGGACTTATTAAATTAAGCGAATGCTCTTTTAATAAATGCTTTTACTCAGAAATATTATAATGTACAAAATTAAAAAAAGATCAATTTTAAAATAAAAAGAAATTGTCCTTCCTTTTTCTTTCTTAGGTTGCCATGACAGCACGTGGTCAGGTTACGGCCGAATTCATCACCCTCGTCAGGTGTCTTTGCTTCGCGCGCGCCGTCTCCAATCTCTTTCACGAAGCGCGGTTAAGGCTTCCTCGGCCTGGTCAATCCATCGGAGGCATGGTCTTCCTCTTCGCAATCTTCGACTTTCGCCTCAAACACCTTTTTTCACTGGAGCTTCTTCAAAAATATAAAACACATGACCCAGCCATCTTAATCGCTGAATTGTTATACGCTGAACAAAGTCAATGTCGTCGTAGAGCTCGTATAGTTCGTGATTCATTCGAATGCAATTGTCGTCGCCAACTCCAAAAGGACCAAAGTGCCAAAAAGAAGCACATGTATGATGAGCGTCTTCTAGAGTGTTAGTTTCGTCGGTCGAGAGAGGGCTCTGGAACCTAATCGATTACTAAGCCTCAGTAGCACCTATTAGCAATTGTTATTCTTCGCTTTATCTCCAGGCTGACATTGTTGTTGCTGTTTACGGCGGTGCCAAGGTATGAAAACTCATTGTGTGCATTCAGCGGAAAATTTTTTAAGTAGCTGCTCCACAACTTTCCGGCTGAATGGTATGTAGCATAAACCGCTCACACAACATGTTCCCTGAGCGGTGGCCATCTTAGGTAGCGAAAATATTTTATGCTACCTCGGTTGAGCGGTTTACGCTCACTTCATTTTGACAGATAAACAATCAGTTTGTTGGAAATTTGACATTTCGCCAACAAACCCATTCAGCAGAAAGTATCAGTTTATGCTACTTCGCTACCTGAGCGCTTTTTCGGATTGAATGCAGTCATTGACAACTTCAAAATTATATTTGCCTGCTGTAGCATGGGATCCTAATGTCCATTGAGTGCCAATATGAGTCCTAGTGCCAATATGAGCATTGTGCCGATGCAAAGCGTGCCTTCGGCGATCACAACATAATCAATCTGGTTTTGCGTTTTTGTTCTGGGGACAGCCAGGTGGCCGTGTGAATATCGATGTGTTGGAATCTGGTGCAACTAACTACCATGTTTCGCGCCGCGGTGAAGTCGATCAGTCTAAGACCGTTGTTCAAAGTGCTCTCGTGGAGACTGAACTAACCGACAGTAAATCCAAAAATGCCTTCTTTTCCGATCTTCGTGTTGAAATCGCCGAGGACAGTTTAGTTTGCATTGGGAAGCAATAATGTCGTGGGGACCCAAACCCTACGCACATTATATTTTTAAGGTCTTAGAGAGACCTCCTCAAGTTTTAAGTCCCGATAACACAGGTTAGGCTGTGGTTACTGTGGATTTGCCTATCTGATTAGTTTGAAAGCTATTAAAGGAGATGCTTTTCAAACTAGTGTCCCTTTTAGTAAGATCCAGAAAGTTTTGGAGAGGCATGCATTGCTTTAACCCATTTTAGTCAGCTGGTCGATTTTTCGACCACTAATGTTTAAATTAATTTATGGAAAAAATATTAAAAAATATTACATGTTCATGTAAAATGGAAAATTTGGAAATTTATATTTATTTTCTGAATTTCCATTTAACCAAATTAAGTCTTTGCAGAAAGAATTTGAAAATATTTTAATATTTTTTTCGGAAATTAGTTTTAAAGTCAGTGGTCGCGAAATCTACCAGCGGACTAAAATGGGTTAAGTACGGAGCAAATCACTTATTTTGTTCTTGCAAATCTTTCTGGGGTAACAACATGAAAAAATTAGGGCAAAGTTATAATCGTGATTTCAGCCAATGGTATTAGAAACTATTGTGAAAGTTTTTCCAGGGTCCACCCAGGTAGCTCAAAACCCAACACAAATAAAGTCTTTGGATGTTTCTGATTCAATTTTAGAGATTTTGTCATAATGATGACTAAGCTTACTGTTTTTTAAAATTATATAATTTTTAAACACTGAAACATTTTTCTGTTATGATACTATTTAAGAGCAAATCTGATTTGAGAACTTTTATCTAGTAGAAACTACATCGCTTAAGTTGGATGACCCACAACGCCATATAAAGCAGAATTTCCAAATGAGTAACTAACAGTTATGCCAAGTTTTGCTTCCACGTACTTTAACGTGGTAACTACCTGACCACGCAAACATTCCATCACTTGTCATTGTCAGGCATGGCTATCAATATGCAAACCCTTTGCAATTCGATATCCGATACAAGCACTTGGTTGTTTTTTTTTTTTTTTTTTTTTTGTCTTAAACATTTGAAAGGTGACTGTTTTGACCAACTTAACCGATCACTTAAGCGTAACACAGAATTTGCCAAGAATGCTCAGCTTATCTAGCTGGAACGTGGTATGTCGATGTATAGCGAAGAACAAGAAATGCTTATAGTTATGATTAAATTACAAAATTAATTGAAAAATACTTATTTAGCTGAAAACAATGTTGGAAAACTATGTAAAAACGTGAGGGGGCAGAGAAAACAAACGAAGCTGTGAGAAATCAAAGAAGTCATCAAGACCACCTTCATGGTCGGCGTATCAATTGGCAACAAGCGGTGAATGTTTTATAAATCATGATTTTGCGATTTGATTTGATCAAAAGTTGGCTAAACGTAGCAGTACTGTTTTTGCAAATAGATTTTTTTTTTTTTTTTAATTATATGTTGTTGTAGATACCTGCTTGGCTTTGATTTGAATTTCATTGAAATCTAAAACTTTATCCAACCAGCTATTTGCAGTTCATTCACCGGCACTAATAGACTCATGGAAGTAAACGCCCCCAGCAACCGCCACCAAGAAGCTTTCTATTTTTTGTTTTTTTCTGTTTATTTCTAATATTGAGTGAATGCTTTAATTAGACCGCTACGCATCACATTTAACCGCAGCAGACAAACTGCTTCATTCAATGCGGCGTCATTATAACGACTTTGCTGTTTGCCATAAATAAAATTATTGACACATGATGCTATTTATGAACTGTTTTTTTACTATTTTTGTTTCTTAACTTAATTGATTTCATTCATTAATCATGAAATTTGTTGGTATTAAAGCGTTGCCGTTCCATTGGTTTCCGTTCCACGTTGTGTTTTAATATCGATTAAATACATGCTTTTGCTGAGAGGAAAAGCGTCCATTAATAATTTGGTTAACTTGGCAACCTTTGGTTGAAATGGTTATTTAAACTTAATACTTATGGCAAGTGTTCAATCCTGCAATCCTTTTAGACCAGTTTCGTATAAAGTGACTATTAAATATTATCAGAGCTACTTTATCTTAATGACTTTTTTGTCATTTTGACTGGGACAGACGAACTACGCAGTCATCCAGTGAAACGTTTTAATTTCCAAAATTAACAACAGTTTGTTAGGCTAACGACATATTTTTGATTACCGCAGCCCAACCCAAGTATTTTTTTTTGTTTTTTTGTCCCATTGAGTTGATGATATCTGTTTGGGTTTTTTTCTCAGCTACACTTGTATGGTTTTGAGCAGTTTTTCTTTATTTTTTTTTATTTTAATCACAAGTGACATTATATGTCTCTTCCACCAGATATTCATTCGACCTTTTCAATATATCAATTTCGAAAATATGTCATCAAATATACAGCAATAAAAAAATAACGCAACTCCAAAATGTTGCCGATTGATTTGCTCGCAACCACTACAAATAATTAATCAATCATGTTTTTTTCACTGACAAACGCATTACTTTAGTAGTAGTTTTTTCTTTCTACTCTGGTTCAGCTACTTCTCATGTGTATCCCGATTCTCTGAAATAGTATGCGATAAGCTTACTTTATGCGGCGTTAAAATGGAATAATCGGAAAAAAGTGTGCCGACACAATCATCAATCAATGGTTCTGATATGTCCTGTACTGCCTTCAGCGAAATTTCATTTCGTACAAAACAAATCAATTAATGTTGGTTAAAAGGCTTAAAAGCAATATTGCGGTATATTGGCTAGCGATGAAGTAATCTTGATCATCGGGAAAAAGTTAAAATAATCTACTTGGTTTTTGTTTAAGATAATGAGCAAAAATTGTTGAAAATACTTAATTCATAAGAAATTTAACGATGAAATGTTTTGACCAACCAAAAGCGAAGATTTTTCCGGCCTAAGCGGAGTAGATAGATAGTTGGCTGTTTTTTTGATTTGCGTCTTTAAAGAAACACTTTATGGTGCTTTTGTTCATCTTATGGTGGGTGCTTTTATCACTTTATGGTGCTTTTTGATCCAGTACAACTCCAAGATATTTTATTGATTTACTCTCTCAGGGAAGGCAGCTGTAAGCTTTCGCCTTTGTACTTCTTCGTAGGGACCTTAGCGCACCTTAGCGCTTTTGCGCCAGTCAATGATCTTGTTAAGTTTTCGTACTATTTGCATTTTACTGTACAGAGTTTTGGGAGACGATCGTGATCACAGTATATTGTATTCGTTGTCGTTAGCTTCGAAGTGCACAACGTGATCAATATCTTGTATTTCTTGCAGTAGAGAACTTATGATAAAGCACCATTGAAATGTTTAGAGCCCGTGATGATATTTGATAATTTTGGAGGGGAGTTTTTTTTTAATAATTTGAAAGTACTTTTTCGGACGCGAGAGTACCTTTTGTTTATCTTTATAGAAAAAGGCATTAAGAACAATTTTCTTTCGTGTTTCTGAAATTTCTCAGATTGCGGAGAAGAAGTGCACCAAATATTTTGTATCTATAATTATGAAAAGGCAAACAAAAAGTGGTCGAATTTCAACCCCAGACGATACTAATAATATTAAATGAGCTTTTGTTTTGCTGCCGAGGCACTAGGGGTGTGACAATAATACATGGAGATCTTTAGTAACGGGATTTTGATACCCAGAAACCTTAAACTTCGTGAGGTTCGACAAAAAATTGCTTTTGAAAAAAACAATATCGGGGTGGCTTAGTTGTCTTAAAGGTTAGTGGGAAGTGGAAAAGTTAGACGAAAATCTCCATAACTACCCAAGTGTTGCCCCTAGAGGGGTGAAATGTTTGACCGACCCCAGTAAATGTTTTTCTCCGAAATTTTTCAGGAACATACCTGCCCAAATCTCCACCCCCTCAGGGGGTTCCCAAACAAAATTGATATTTTTAAGGAAATTTGACCCCACCGCTTCCAGGGTGCGCCTAGTAGTGCAAAATGTGTGCCTGACCACCATTGGCTTTTTCTTTCCGACATTTTATCGCAACATATCTACCCTATATTTCCAACCTTTGAAGGGGCACCTTTACATATTTTTTTTTTTTAATTTTTTTTCTAAAATCGGCTTCCATCGCTCCCAGGGTGCCTTCCAAAAGGCTGATATGAGAGACCGACCACATTAACTTTTCTTCTCCAAATTTGTATCGAGCATACATCATACCTGTCGTAAATAAGATATAAGAAATTTTGTAATTATCAAATTAATTTCATTAATGTCATGGAATGGATATGTATTTCTTTCGATTTTCCACGACGACTTGCAGCAAAAATATTCTTTCCTAATAAATATTACGTCGTTGACAACGTGTAGATAACGCAATATTTATTGCGCTTGTTGGTAATCTTCACTAGTGTCCGACCGAAACCAAAATTTTGGCCGAAACCGAAACCGAATTTCGGCCATTTTTGTAATATTCGGCCAAAACCGAAACCGAAACCGAAACTGAAAGTCTACATACAAATTTGTTTTTAAAAAAATTTTATTTTTTTTTTAAATTTTATTAAAAGCTTTCAAAAACAAAACAATTCAAACAGATAATAATAACGTAAACATACGATAAATATTCTTTGACTATTAAAGTTCAACTTTAAAATAATAAATAAAGAGATCATTTTTAATACCACTTTAAGGAACTTTTTAGTGTTTAGAGTTATTCGGTTTCGGTTTCGGTTTCGGCCATATTGATGCCGAATAGCCGAAACTGACTAAAAGGGCCGAAACTGGCCGAAACCGAAACCGAATATTCGGTCGGACACTAATCTTCACGCTCAGTCCAGGTTTTTGAAACGGTAGGTTTCTGGAACGACGTATTGACTCAAATCTTTTTGTAATTCCTAAGTAATTCACTTTCTCCGATGCCAATTGAATCTTTATAACACATCTTTAAAGCCAACAATGTTTACTGGACAAGCACGTACTTGATTTCCGTTTCTGCCGGTATCCTAGCTATCATCTTTCTCGTCTTCTTCGTTGATATCAACGACATTATCTGCCTCTATAACTTCTATCATCTCGTTCTGTTCATCATCACAACATTCGTCCATCTGAAAATCTATCTGAAAATTTTTTGATCGGATAACCCAAATAAATACTGTTAAATTTCTCTTTGTGAACGTATTTTAAGAGAACAACTTTTTCGGTTTCAATATTAAGAACAAAATCTTAATCATGCGTGACGTTTACTATTTTTGATGGTAAGTGTATCCGAAAGTACTGTTTTTGGGCTAAAAGGAGTTGGGGACTTTGAAAAATCGAAAGAAGGTAAAAAAGTGGATATCCACTACAAATATTATCACTGGTGAGAGCACATCCTATCAAGAAAATACTCTTTCCACAACTATAGAGATACTTTCTCCACCACCTGCCTCAGATCATAATCTTCTCTCCATCAGCATGGAATGTATACATTCTTTGGCACTTTTATCCTCTCCACATTACCTAGTTAAAGCACACTTAGGCTGTGCTCACACGTGAATCAAATGATTGAATGAACTCAAACTTGTTGTTGTTTGTCCAGCTAAAAAAAAATGAACTCTCTGTGAGAGAGAAAATGAACTCTGAATACGTCATCGCTTCATTCAAAGTTTTGACCGCGCTCTAGACCTGAATCATTCAGTCAAAGCGTTGCAAACTTTTACTCGGCTGCTGCTTAGTAGTAAGTTATTGATAAGAAGGTAGTAGATTTAACAAAAAAGTACTTTTATAAGTAAAAAAAGGAGTAAATGTTTGTAAGTGTAGAGTGTTGTGTATTGTTTTTAAAATATTAAAAGTGAAAAATTACCATTTCGTGGACAAGACAGCTGACCGAATATTGTTTTCCAAAGAAAAACAAAAATATCCGGCAAATTGATTTCCTAACGAAATCAATTTTAATCCGTAAAAATACAAATTTTCACTGTCGTTCTCAATTTTTGTAAACTTTTATGCAGACGGTACGATAAAACACAACGAAATAAAACAGTAGGAAAATGCTACTAACCGCAAACAGTAGGTAGCAGAAAAGCCTGCTTCGGAGGTTCAATCAAACAACCACATGTGAGCAGACTTCGGTCAAATCAACTCAGAGAGAGTAAAATGCACAAACAAATCCCGTTATTCTTCAATCATTTGATTCACGTGTGAGCACAGCCTTAGATCAAAAGACTCTCATTGTTAACAAATAGCCCCATTGTGTATTTTTGTACTTTCAGCTCTCCTTCTATCTTTGTAGCAATCTGTTGTTGACGTAGAGCTAAGCATAGAGCTAATCATTGAAAGCTATATTCAAACTTTCTGATTATATATCCTCGATCTCACATATTATTCAATAACAACTCTTCCGCAAGAAATATGACATGCTTGTTGTTATCCTTTTCTGGTTTCAGAATGAACACTTTTTCACCCCACACCAAATAGTTGGAATAGTTATATCCATGAGTACCTTTTTTAAGTTAATGTAAGAGTCTTTTTTAGGCAATCTTCACTACTTAAAGTCTACTTAAAGTGGACTAAAACTCGTTAAAGAACGAAATTGCAAACCTGAAAGATTATGTTGCGACTATCCTGGCAGCGGCAATATCGAATATCCAAGTCCGTAGACTACATCATGCAAAATCTTTTCTTCTTCAAAAAGTTGTATGTATTCATTCCCTCCAGAACTGAATGCAAGCTTGGAAGCCCTCCTCTTATTATATGACAAAAAATGTACTGTGACTTTCTCCGACCACTGTAGTGTGCTCCAAGAGAAAAATACTGCATAACATGAAGCAGTAGTTACTTGGCTTCAAATGAAAGATATATTAGATGAGAATATCGCATATCTATTAAGGAACAGACTAAGGAAGCCCTTACCGCGCTTGGTGAAACGAAATTGATAAGGCGCGCGCGAAATCAGACGGTGAGAAGTGGTTAAATCGGCCGTAACCCGACAACAGATTTGGAGTTATACTTAGTATTCCTGATAAAGTGCTCAATGAGTGCATCGCTATCAATATATTTCAACTCCGTATCGCATAACCTCTATATGTTCTCTCGTGAAAGACGGAATAATGGAATTCTAGGGTAGATAAGCTGATACTATTACAGCCAAACCGATGCCATATTTTAAACGCAACGATTTTTTTACCCTTATTCGGCACACTGAGATATTTACACACACGTTTTTTTGTTTTTTTTTTTACATAAAATACATATTTTTATGCTTTTACTTAATTTTTTTAACTAAAAGGGACGTGACGCCTTCAAAAAAATTTGTTTTAATGTTTTAAAATGCGTATAAGTTGAATAAAAAATAAGATATAACTTTGAAATATTAGACACACATTTTTTTGGAAATAAAATTATACAAACTTTTAACCTATTCAGGACTAAGATTTTATCAAAAGTGCAAAATACCTCAATGACACAGAAAAATTCCAAATCGACCTGTACCATAAAGAGGGTAATTCAAATCGGGAAATTGGGGGGAGAATCGGAAGATCAGTAGCAGTCGTGAAATCATTTTTCAAAAACGGTGTTGATTATGAAATCAAGGGGAGACAAGGGGCGATTTTCTCATGGCAATGTCGTGAAATCATTTTTCAAAAACGGTGTTGATTATGGAATCAAGGGGAGAAAGGGGACGATTTTCACATGGCAACGTGTCTGACTGCCTCAACTTGACGAGGCCAGCATTATCCATGTCGAAATCGTCTCAAGTCGACTCAAACCTCCGCGTGGTGTCCTGGAAACGTCAGAATTATCGCCCGATAGTCTTGACGGCTAATTTGAGCGGCGGGCTTTTTTTGGCCATCAAGCAAAGGTTGTGCGTTGCATTTGAAGCCCACCATATAAAAAAGCATTTTAATAAAACAAATGAGAAATACGAGCAAAATAATCCCTAAATCTGATGACGACTATCTCAAACGAAAAACTGATGATGATTTACGGATATGCACCTGAAATGTTCTCACCAGAGAACAACTTGAGTGCATTCAAATGGCGTTTTGGATGTCTCGTCAAAATACGAGCAACGAATGTGCCTTCTGCATTAAAATAAATGCGCAAATACATGCAACAATCGCTGTGGTACGAATGCCGTAGAGTACGAGCGATGACGAATACGAATGCCTGCGAAACATGAATGTCCGACGAAGCCAGACATTCGCAACATACGCCAAAAGCAACGAATATTCATGCTTTTATGTTTATTCGCAGCAAGGAAAAAAATGTTAACTGCAGTCTGCAGCAGCGCTAACCAGCGCCTAACTCTATCCACTCTTTTACAACAACTTCGATATTTTCATGATTGTTGTAATTCGCCAAATTCAGTGTTCAGCTTCACTTTTACTTCTTATTGTTGTATTGTTGTAATTGCGCGACAGTGCTTGTTCGATGCTTGTTGTTTTTTTTTTTGTGTGTTCAACAATTTAAACTTGTCGAGCCAACATGCGTGTTGTTGCTTCTTTCCTTTTTATTGTTAGAATACAAACACATGATTTTTAACTTTTGCACAGTCGCTGGCGTTGTGTGGTTTTTGTATATTTTTTGTTGTTGGTACCCAATCAGCCACCCAATCAGCCATTTAGAAATAGTGCTTGGATTAAGCTTACATGCAATACAAAAAGCAAGCTTTATCCAAGCACGCTTGAAAAACACTTTCCCATGTAATAAATTTCCAAGTTCCTTTGTATAACTATTGCGTAAAACACAAAAAGCAAGTGATGTAAAATAATACTTGGAAAGGCTTGCATTAAGTAATTGTTTTGCAATCATACTTAGAAACAGCTGACAACGGTAATAGTTTTACAACTGTTCAAAGTTGTGATGCTCTCATATATATATAAATGAAATTTATTTTCATTTTGTTCGCTAAGCAGCCATAAGGCTTACGGCAAGCTGTTAGAGTGTCCGACTCATGTGCAGTGGTTCGCGCGTTCGATCCCTGGGGTAGCAAACACAAAAATTTTTGAAGTCATGCAATTTTTCATATAAATATATGCTTAAATTTTAACAACCGAAAATAAAAAATAAATATATATAAAAATGTTCCGGCTGGGAATTGAACCTTGGATGTCCAAATCACAACAAATCAAATAAACAGTGGCCTACCAACTGAGCCACGGAATAAAAATTTTTCGCGAGTGCTAATTGATTTGTTGAATGTAGCACACTTGGAAAAAGCTTCTTGAAACACTTATATCCAATTGTAAAAACAACACTTGTATTAAGCTTGAAGTAAGGAATATTATTCCAAGGGGTCACTTTCGTTTATCCTACTATTACATGTAAGCGTTCTACAATAGTAAATGAAAGCGTTATCCAAGCTTGACGCTTACGTTTGTAAGCTTGTTTAAAGCTTATTCCAAGCTTGTTTGGCTGATTGGGTACTTGCTTACTTTGCCACGTATCCAAAGATTTGTTGTTGGTGTTGGCTTTTTGTTGTCGATGTTGAAAGGATAATAAATACTGTGCACAACAAAACGCAAGGAAAAAACAAAGATAACAAAAATTAAATTCCACTCGAGCTCGAGTCCAGCGGCAACCACTCGAGCTTCCAGCGAATCATTCGAATGTCAGCATTGTCTGGATGCTGCCTTTGTATCGATTCGCAGTCGTCACACACTGTTCTAAGCAGCAATCGTTGTTTACGAACTCGAGTGGTATGCAAGCATTTGTATACCCTAAACCTGAAAGGTGAGTCCGGTATAGAAAAGTATATATCGAGCCATAACCGCGAAAAAGATGTAACCATCAAAACTAAAATTTCAAACGAGCAGATTTCTTTTAGTTATTTTCGACTTAAGATATTTAGTAACGACAATGTTGTTCCACAATCTTAACAAATAAATGATGAAATTATTATAATTACTATTATTTTAAAATAATAAATTGTTGATAACGAAATAAATTAAAAGTTTTGATTAGAAAACAAATTTTTGTAAATTGCTGGTTACATCTTTTTCGCGGTTATGGCTCGATATATTCTTGATCAGCGTCACCACGTGAGTCGAGCTATCCATGTCCGTCCGTCCGTCTGTCCGTCTGTCCGTCTGTGTGTTGTCCGTATACACAGGATAAGAAGAAGGAGTTGAGATAATTGGATGAAACTTGGTACACAAGATCACATGGACCCAAGGATTTGCACTATTGAATATTTTTGAAATCTGCCCACGGACACGCCTATCTTCTATACAACGCAAAAATTGAAAACTGCATAAATGAGCTCATAATTAACCTACAACAATAAAATTTGGTGTGTATGTGTTTTGGATCAAAACAAAAATGTTTTCGAAAAATGGGTGTCGTCCGCCTACGGACACGCTCACCTCCCATACAACCAAAATATAAAAAACGCAATAAATAAGCTTCTGTTTAACCTACAGAGCTAAAATTAAGCACATATGTTTTTTATAACAAAACAAAAGATGGTATTGAAAAATGGACATCATCTGTCTACGGACACGCCTACCTCCCATACAACGCGAAAATTGAAAACTGCATAACTCAGCTCGTAATAAGCCTACAACAATACAATTTGATGTGTATGTGTTTTATTTAAACACAAAGATGTCTTCGAAAAATGGACGTCATCCGCTTATGGACACGCCCACCTCCCATACAACCCAAAAATTGAAAACGCAATAAATAAGTCTCTGTTTAACCTACAGAAACAAAATTTGGCACGCGTGTTTTTCATACCAAAAAAAAAGATGGTTTTGAAAAATGGACATCATCCGCCCACGGACACGCCTACCTCCTATACAACGCGAAAATTAAAAACTGCATAACTCAGCTCATAATCAGCCTACAACAATAAAATTTGATATGTATGTGTTTTATACCAACACAAAGATGTTTTCGAAAAATGGACGTCATCCGCTTATGGACACGCCCACCTCCCATACAACCCAAAAATTGAAAACGCAATAAATAAGCCTCTGTTTAACCTACAGAAACAAAATTTGGCACGCGTGTTTTTCATACCAAAAAAAAGATGGTTTTGAAAAAGTGACGTCATCCGCCCACGGACACGCCTACCTCCCATACAACCCAAAAAGTTTAAAACTCAATAAATAAGGTTATGTTTGTCATAGAGAAATTATATTTGGTATGTATGTATTTTATACCAAAACTGAGGTGTGTTCAAAAATTGGGAGTAATCCGTCCATGAACACGCCCACCACCCATAGCGAAAGCACAATAAACGCAATAACTTGCATTTAACTGTGAGCTACAGGAATAAAACTTGGTATGTGTAAATTTTTCATCAACATTTAAATGCATATAAAATATAGGCTTCATCCGCCCACGGAGACGCCCATTTACAATAAAAATTTTTTGTTTTTGAAAAGTGGGTTTAGGGTATTTCATAGTCGGCCAAGACCGACTGTAGACTTTCTTTACTTGTTTTTTTTTTGTGTGATTGTGGCTGACGACGAGTGTTATTCTAGTGGCAAAAAATGACGAATGGGCTCATGTAGTTCTCTGATACGCATCACAAACGTGGACGTTGAGCAACACTGATGAAATCACATTGGGAGCGTTCGAGAGAAAAAATCCTTGGTATGATCTATGGTCCAATCTACGTCAATAGTGAGTACCCTATACGATGAATCACGAGCTTTATGAGCTATATGCCGACATCGATATAGCGTATTAAAATTGGCGAATTGACGTTAAAATGACCTGACGATGCTTGGAGTTTCCAACTGGCAAAAAAAAAAAAAAAAAAAAAAACAAACAAATTGGCCATTTCAGCCCTTGAAAGGACTTTGACCGAGGTTCTTATGATCAATTGTGTTGTGTGTGTTATTAAATGTTTGCACACAATTAACCGAGAACTGGACCTACATGTTTTTATGCCGACTCCGAACGGCTAAAGTTCATGTTCTCAAGAAGCTTTGCATGGCATTATTTACTCTCTGCAGAGAGGTGGTGACCGATCAGAAAAATTTTTTTTTTTAAAAAACTTTTCGCCGCGACTGGGGATCGAACTCGGGCTCCGAGCGTGCTAAGCCACACAGTTAACCTGCACGCCACGGTCACCACCAAAATAGCTGTCGCAAATTCAGCTTAGTAAAGTAACTAATAGTAAAGTAAAGTAGTAATGCCCTGTTTGTCATTTAGAACGAAATAAGTTGTACATTTATAAAAACATGTCTAGCTCATATAAAAGCTAGATTTAAATCATGTATATCATCTCTAATGATATATTTTTAAAAGATATCAACAAAATAAACTCATGTTGTGCCGAATTATTTAAATATTTACACTTGATTGGTTTTAAGCGCAAAAACGAATTCACTGGCAATCATGTGGAAATAAATTTCTTACATTTTCTCTTCAGACATATGTATGTATTTTTCATAAAAATGTTAATTTACGCCTGCGGCCACAGTGCTAATAAAAAATAAAAAAATAAATCATGCTTCATAAATCAATCTTTGATACATACAGACATATATATTAATGTATGTTTATGTTTGGTGTATGCATAATAGGCTGTTGACGTTGATTTGGGCACACGTCGTAAACGAGACAGAAATGTCAGGGACCACCCGCTGTGGCGAAAGAAACGTTATTTCGAAAATACTCTACGAAAAACAGCAAAAAAAAAAAAATATATAGATCTAAATATTAATTGACTGTTTAAAAAGATAGCATTACTACATCATAAGTGAAATTTAAGTTTAAGTTTAACATTAAAGACTTTCCGAAAAAGCTAGATATAGACAGATTAACACTCATAAGTCTCATCATAAGTCCAAGTGGACATGTCACTGAAATGCAAGCAAAAGTTTGGCGAAAACATTTCGAAGGATTTGTTGAAAGTATTGTCAAAGTTTTCGGGAGGATATTTTACCTTTGAAATAGTTTGTTTTTTCAAATTTTTAATTTTTTTTATTATTATGTATCGAGCTTTAGATAGTGTTTAAAATAAATGTAATTAAAAATACAAGAAATGCTTTTAAATTCTACAAAAATACTATTTTGTTTGGATAAAACTTAAAACTACACTCAGAAAAAAGTTTCTCGGAATATGATGAAAAAACATTATATATAAAAAAAAATGGTAAAGAATTTGCTCCAGAGAATGCTTTTCTCTAGATGTGATACTTAAAATTCCCTACAAATGATAAAAAGCTTCCACGAAAAAGAGAAATATATGAAAATATATCGTTTTTAGAGAAGAAGACTTTTTTTGTTCTTGAGAAAAGATTTATTTTTATTGAAGAAACTACGTCGCGTAGTGAAGGAATAGATAAATTATGTGAAACAAAAAAATAGTCTCATAAAGCAAAACAAAAAAAAATCGTATTTTCAATTTCATATTTGGACTTAAAATTTAGATTCCGCCGTTCGGGGTCCCAAAACTGAAAAATGTATTCTATTTTAAGAAAATTTCATTTGAAAAAAGGAAAGTTGCTATTGGCTCATTTCATATAGATGGATGTGACGTTTTGACTTCTTTATCGTGTTGAAAATGGTATTAACCGGTAAAATTTTAAACAACTTACTATAGGGTCTATTAGAAGATGCCCAAGGTTTCAAAATGCTAAAACATAATGCAATTATTTCTACTAGTTTAATAGTTACATTCGCTTAAACACCTGGGACGGCTGTGACGAGCACAAGTTTAAAACCTAAAAATTCTGAGTTTAACATTGATATTCAGTCCATCTGCCACAATGAGACCATTCTTGACTTACATATATTCAAATTTAATATATTTTCTGTTGAATACCAGTGAAAAATATTTTGAAAAAATGGCGATAACCATTCTTTTTTAAACTTTTAAATGGGACGGGTGTGACATAAGATTGTCCCGGGTGTAACGAGTGCGAATTATGTGGGAATTATATATAAGAATTAATGGATTACATAACCATCACATATTTTTGACACCAAAATCAAAAAATATGTTATTAATTAATATATTGTATTAAACAAAAAACATTTTTTTGCTAAAAATTGTTTCGCATTAATTTTTGATCAAATTAATACCTATACAAATGACTTCGATTTTTTAATATATTTAAAAAAACAATATTTTTCTCATGAATTTTTGATCAAATTAATACCTATACGAAAGATTTTGCTATACATGAGCTTACAAAACTAGTCTCAATCACAGAATTTATTCATATACTCGCAAAAATTTCATTATTAGAAAAAAATTTTGAAAACTGTTCCGGGTGTGACCAACTTCTTGTAACGGAAATGAAGAATAAAAAGATTTTATTGAATGAAAAAAGTTAACAAATTTATGTTAAACATCAATATCCTTACTTTAGGAAAGTTTCATTCTTATCATAAGCCCATGGTGCTTCTTAGGAAAACTATAGCATTTTTCTGGGACCGGTGTGACACTAAAAAAGCACTTAGTTTAAATATTTTTTCTTTGTTAACGCAGTAACCAATCCTTGTTATAAACTGTTCTTAGATAACATTGTTATCTTTTTTAACAGTACTAATCTAATTTTTTTGAATATGCATCATGAGATGGCGGTTTTCAACGTTTTATTTGAAAAATATAAAAATATATACAAAAAAAAAAAAAAAAAAAAAATATAAAAAATATAAAATATATAAAAATATATACAAAATATTTTAAATTATTCTCAACTCGGAGTTTGTTTACTTAAATTGTCAAAATAACATAAAAAAGCATTAAAACTAAAAATAATTTTGCAATAGGATTTACTTTAGATTCCATTTTAATGCAAGAACCAAAAATTATTTCAATTGAAAGCATTTTAGCATTCGTGTTTCCGTTCCTCATTTGTGTTGAATCAGCCTATTATCAAAAATAGAGAAAGTTTTTATGGGAGAAAGATATGTATTTTTTTCTGAGTGCAATTAACATTTTTGATACTTTTGAGAACTCTTTTACGACGACTAAAAAAATGTTCAGTTTCGGTTCGGTTCAAAAAACATTAATTTGTGAGTAACAAAATCGTATATTTTAAAAATAAAATCAAAAAAAAAAGATACTTTCTTGCATTAGCAAGTATTGGCAGCAAGTATTACATACATATCTGACCTTGATAATCACCTTTTGCATATAACTTTTAACGACGTCGATGCGAACTTCTCAGTTGATTTTAAAGCGGTTTTCAATTCTGAAGTATGGGTTCTCGTTTTTTTTCTTCTTCCTTGAAACACAACATCGAGATCATGCCAAAAAAAGGGCGTCGAAAAATTACTCACACTTCAATGAGCTTCAAAAAATTGATATTGATATGAAACCTTAAACGTTGCCCATAAAAAAAATTAATAGACTTGAAAAGGACAACTAATGAAAAAATGTATGTAAAGAAAATAAAAACAAAAAATCCTTAAAGTATTTTTTTTTTGCTAAATTAGCATACCTTATATTGGCTAAGATACCGTTTAAAGCAACTATTTTGATCGAAGCATAAGTTTCGAAAATTCAGTTATGTTATTTAAGCTTAAAAAATACTTCAAACGACTTTTATCAAATTCCATCATCAGCGGCATAAATCTGTGCGTAATTCGACACCGATGTAGCATGGAACTAAAATAAATTAATGCATAACCAACCGCAGCATAAGTTTCAAAAAGAGTCTATATATCAAGGACTCATTCGACTCACTCACTCACTCGATGTATTCAAATTATATCATCATCAAACTAATTTGACGAATTTATTACAAATGGGATTTTATTTTATTGCATAGATCCTGGAACAACTTGATTTCCACTTGGTTTAACATGGCCAACGATTCAACACCCCAGCTAATTGATGATGATGGTAATGTTGTTGGTGATGATGGTGATGAGGAAGGCGGATGATGTTGATAAATTAACGCAAAGCCGAGTAGCACCCAACTTTTGACAACTGTCAAATAAGCAGCGCTTGCCTATGTCAGTCAGAGTCAGTGTAGCACCCTACACTAGGCAAGCCACCCCAAATGCAAGCACAGCCAACAGAACAGAACACCTCAGCAATTCATATTATTTCATGCCAATTCTTAATTCCAATCAAATTCAAAGTAAATCCATTTGAAATTTTCAACTTTTACATACAAACACATATTCGAACATATTTAGACCACCCCCTGCCGTTTGTTGCTTTCTGTTGAAGTTGAAAAGACACTTATGTTGAAAGTCCTCTTTATGGTTGTTGTTTTCAACGTTCTAGGCTTTGTTTTGTTGTTTGATGAACGTGGCTTTGTCGAGTGGTAATTGGATTCGGCAACTGTTTACTTTTGGAATTTTATGTCAATGTTAACATTTGTAACATTTTAGCGCTATGCAGCAGCAGCGAAACAGCAGGATATGCAGTTCGAATAATTTGCTATAATGCTATTTTGCAGCTTCGACGCCTTTTTGGAATTAGTTTTAGCCGCAAGCGGTTTGCTTTTCACTCGAATTAACTAATTTACTTATTTAAAATTTATATATGTATGCGATTGCCTTGGTCGTGATAAATAGTTCGGTACATTGCCGGAAGTACGGTATATTCATCATTTGATTAGGTCTTTTATGGAAAAGCGTCTAAAATTTGTTTAATTGTAGTTTGCTTAAGCGAGCACGTGACTTTGTGACTTTGTTGGAATGATTTAACATTTGTCATATAAGTGCCTTTGGCTTTGGCCATTGTTGTCATATTTTGACACGTGGCAGCACTCGACATTATTATGGGTAACATAACACATATTTAGTCCTGTATTTGTGAAGGCAAGTTTAGAGTCAAAGAAATGTCATTGAAACCTTGGCATGTATAGAGCACCAGTGTCAAGTAAGCATTTTTTTTCGCAGTATACAGCGAATGTAAGATGTTCGATCTCAGTAATCTCATCTGTTACTATTTCCGCATACTAGTTGATGAATGAAGAAAACATTGGCAACTTCCCTTCGTTTTGCAAGAGTTTGCATGTTAATCAACTTCATGGCGGGAAGACCCAAAGAACCGGAAAGACCACGAAGAGCGAAAGGCATGAATCTTCGTTGAACTGCTTCGATGCGCAGTTAATGGCTGCTGTAGATGGGAGACTAAACCTGGCTGGCATTTTCGAAGATGGGTCTAACAAAGGAAAGATAGAGAGATTTTGTAACACAAGAACTGGAAAACTCTCTGGATCAGTGTTACTGGACCGAAACTAAGTGTAGAGTTGGCTCTACTAATGATTTTATGAACATGAGACCTAAACTTAAGTTCCTTGCCGCAAATAACACCTAAGTTCCGTAAGTAGCTTACAGAGGAAGTTGGCTTGCCGAGAATGTAATAAGTCCTCGGTAGAAGGTAGAGTCGCTTACGAGAATATGTCAAAGCTTCACATTTACTGACGTTGAGCTCCAGAAGATTTTTTAACACCAAGTAGAAAATCTGACTAGATCGTCTTGAAAATTGCGAGACTCGGCGTTAGAAAGATTGTATTCTTAGATGATACTATCAACATCAGAAATTGTTTAGACCAATAACAAAGGACCAAGTTGACTGCCTTGTGGTACAAAAGAGGTAGCTATAAAAGATTTTGAATTGGAAAATCTAAAAATAACATTTTAATTAGTAAGGTATCTTCGACTTGGGCGAAGTTTAAATACCCCCGCCGATTCGTAAGCGTACAAAATCTAAAATTGTATCTATTTTGTATGATATTTAAAAAATATTTACTATTTTGAAGACGTCTAAAATACATTCATATCATATTGTTTTCCTACAGCGTAAGACAAGCCGTTTTATAAAATGTTCAATTTTGGGGTTGCATGGGAGGGGGGTGTTTTCGTGGATGGATGAAGCCCATTTTTCTAACAAGCCTAAATTTTGATATGAACTGAATGAGCTGTTATGAACTTCTAACACGTCTTGATTTTGATATGAAATAAAAAAATATGTAATTTTATTTTTGTAGCTAGTTTTCAATTTTGAGGTTGTATGGGAGGTGGACGAGTTCGTGGGTGGAAGACGCCCATTTTTTTTAATACACCTTTATTTTGATATGAAATGAATAAATATCTAATTTTATGGTTGTAGCTTTGACAGAAGCCTCCCTATGTAGTTTTCACTTTTGGGGTTGTATGGGAGAAGGACGTGTTAGTAAGTGGATGACGCCCATTTTTCTAATACACCTTATTATACCCTAAACCTGAAACGTAACGCATAGAAATGAAGCGAGTCCGGTGTAGAAAAGTATATATATTCTTGATCAGCGTCACCTCGTGAGTCGAGCTATTCATGTCCGTCCGTCCGTCCGTCTGTCCGTCTGTGTGTTGTCCGTATACACAGGATAAGAGGAAGGAGTTGAGATAATTGGATGAAACTTGGTATACATGGTCTCATGAACCCAAGGATCTGCACTATTGAATATTTTTGGATCCGCCCACGGGCACGCCTACCTTTCATACAACGCAAAAATTGAAAACTGCATAATTCAGCTCATATTTAACCTACACCTATAAAATATGGTACGTATGTGTTTTGTATCAACAAAAAGATGTCTTTGAAAAATGGACGTCAGCCCTGACGGACTCGCCCACCTCCCATACAACCCAAAAATTTGAAAACACAATAAATAAGCCTCTGTTTAACTTACAGAGATAAAATTTGAAACATATGTTTTTTATAACAAAAAAAAGATAGTTTTAAAAAATGAACATCATCCGCCCACGGACACGCCTACCTCCCATACAAAGCTAAAATTGAAAACTGGATAAATTAGCTCATAATTAACCTACAACAATAAAATTTGGTGTGTATGTTTTATGTAAACACAAAGATGTCTTCGAAAAATGGGTATTATCCACGAACGGACACGCCCACCTCCCATACAACCCAAAAATTGAAAACGCAATAAGTAAACCTCTGTTTAACCTTTAGAGATAAAATTTGACACGTATGTTTTTACGAGAAAACAAAGATGGTTTTGAAAAATGGACGTCATCCACCCACGGGCACGCCTAGTGACCCGGAAGTGACTTGCCCGATTTATCTAAATGTTGGTACGTGTAATAACCTGACACTGCAACAGAATTAAGGCTATTTAAATTTCAGAAAACTTTCGTGAGAGGGCGCTTTATTCAATCAACTATGTCTGGCTTATTCACGTCAAAACCGGATGAACCGATTCTGATGAAACTTGGTAAGCATTTGTATTTGTTACTGAAATAGGTCCTATGATTCTAAAAGTTCTTTCGACAAAAATTAAGGAATGAGCCGATGGCAAACGAAGTCAAGAACCAAAGACTAATGAAAAAAAAGAAGTTTAACGAATACGAGCAGAAGCAATATATAGATGAAAAAAAAATTAACCGAACAGTATCGACCAAAAAAGAAATTGAACGAAGACAATCCAAAAATCGAATCTATACTTATAGGATTTTTTAAAATTGGATTTTTTTTTGAGATAAAATTACCTATTAACTGCATGCTAAGAAAAAACGTAAACGCATTTTTTTCGAAATGACTTTTTTCAAACTGGGTGACCATTTTCCTCAGAAACCAGACTTCAGATCAAGGCGTTAAAGATATCATGCTTACAGTTTTACGGAAATTTAACTAAACACTTTCAACGGAAAGAGGCGGCAAAACCCAAAAAAAAAACGATATTTTAAAAAATTTTAAAATTTAATTGATAATTTTAAAAATGTTGAAGCAGTTTTGAAAATCGTTTTTTTTTCTATGCTCGAGGCACAAACCCGAGTAACACCGGGTTACATCCGCTAGTAAAAATAAAATAACCCAGCAGATAGCTGAGAAGTAGTTTTCACTCAAGAGAATCTCATATTTTAAATATTCCTACTAATTAATGAAATAAGTCTTCCCTTCTTTAATGCGATAAAAATGTATTTGTTTTGTATAAAATTTTATTTTTGAAAACTTTTTATAAAATCTGCGCTTGTAACCTGCTTAGCTTCTCATCACTACTGCGATACTTATTGATATAGAAAGAGTTTTTCAAATTTCTTAGAATAATTATCAGAATATTTGTATCAATTCTGATTTTTGTATCAATTAATAGTGAGGTGGCTTTTGTGATATTGTTAGAATAAAGCTGTTAGTTTGTTTTTTTATCGAATTTTAAAAAACACCCAAAATTTGTTTACCAAGACCTTGGCCTTGGAAACTACTTTATACCAATTTTCACGCCCATACAATAAAATTTTAAAGTTTTTAACGCCATATTTAAACCACTATTTTTAATTATTAACTTTTTGTTGATTAATTCGAAATCAGCGACAAAAACCACATCTTAGAGGCTTTTGAAGAGTTGGTCAAAAAATGAGGTCATTGGACAATAGTTATTGGTCAATGGAAAACCATTGGGTCTAAAGCAAAAATAATTTACAGCCATTGTCTGTTTTGCCATTGAGCTATACTAATAACCGTCAGTAGTCCGGCAACATTGAAACATTTTTCAACCTTCTTTCAAGATTTCATAAATCATCTAGTTAAATCAAGTCACTTTGGCGCAAAATAAGTGAAATTGGCCAAAAAAGCCATAACAAAAATTAAAATCCCTAAAATATACATATTACGAGCTAAAACTAAGTCGCTTGAGCATGTATTTGTATGTGTGTATGTATTTTGGGTTTATCCAAATAAAATTTGTCAACGTCACCCACATAAGCAGTCACCCAAACCGTAATCGCATAAAAGCAGAACTAAGTCGTTAAGTTAGGCGATAGCGTAAATATTTGCTTAAACTTAACCTTCGGCGCCCCAAAATTGAACCCAACAAATCTGAAAGTGAACCTTTTCCACGCCTTGTTACAGGATATTAAGAAATGAGTTAGTGTGAGTGAATGTGTGTGTCGGAACACACACGCGCATACACCCAAACAATAGCATAGGCAATAAATTTCGCTGCTCTTGTTGTGTTTTTTTTTTGCACATTTCTTTCATGATATGTGAGCAATTTTTTTATTTTTTATTTGACACACACAAAAGAATCAAATAACAATGAAAAGCATAAAAAATGTATGAGCTCATAGGACACGCTTTGGCAAATGGACAAAAAAAAAAACAACAAATCTAAACAATTTCTAATATATGTGTTTGTTTGATTTGATGCAAGGACTAAAGAACAATGCGAGTCCATTTGTCCGAACTTTACTCAAATTGCTGGCGCTTCTGTTGTTTTTTGTTTTTTTTTTTTTTTCTTCATTCAATATCTACCAAAATAGCATAGAATGTTTTATTAGTTTCGGAAGTTGTTTCGTCAAATGTTCGTTGAATTTATTTCCCTAATAATTCGCTCAATTTGCTGCACAAAATTGTTTGTTAAATAAGCAAATGTAGTAGTTGTTTTTTTTTGTTATCATCATAGTTGTAAGAGTTTCAGTTTTTTAGTCAACAAAAAAAAACAAAAATGGAATATCAATAAAGGTCGCGTGCTCGGCATTTCCTGGGCAATTTGATGATGTACATCTTGGACCATAAGCAAGTGTCCGAGTAAACTTTTTTGAGTTTTCTCTTTCATTTTCCTTGCTTTGACTCAATCATCATTACAAACTTTCTCATGCCCAATTAAGATGAGGCGCTGATTTAAGTGCTCATCCTGCTGCATTTCATTCGCCATTGTTGGCTCTAATTGTGTGCGTAAGTTCCGCACTGAGCCTGAGAGTGAAAATCTTAATGCACAGCGTTATTTTTAGCATTCTCTGCTAGTGTACGTCATATGTTTTTGTCCTTTTTTTTGGCGTTCGTTTGAGTTAAAAGTTTTCTGGTAATTTCCATTTCACGTTTTTTTTCTTTTTTTCTTACAAGTTCTTCTCGCTAAAAGCTGTTTTTGAAACTTCTTAAATCTGCGTTGCGTTTCTTAATTTCCTTCTTAGAGTAGCTATTTTGTTCGTTTTAGTTTTGTTCTTTTGTCTTCATTTTATATGTATTCTTGCCAGTTCTACTTTATTCAGCTTTACTTGCAGTGCATTATCTTAAATTACTTCTATGTAAGTTGAACTTTTTTTTTTGTTTAATGAACTGCGAAATTGTATTAAATATTAAAATAGAAATAAGAGCTGCACACAAACTACAATACATCGAAGAATGAATGATAAGGTTTTTGTTATTTGTTGGCTTTTGTTATGTAATGCTTTATTTGAGTGCTCATCCTGGCGGTTGTGTTTCATTGTTTGTACTAGGAAGTTTTTTTAGAGGTCATCTCATATATATTTTTTGTGCAGACTGGCCTCATTTATTCACACGAGCATTTGACCTCAACAACTATACAAAATAATTAATAAATTTTGCTTTAGTGGAAATGAATAAAACTGCATAAATTGCTAAATAAATTATATTTAGTATGAAAGAACATAGAAACATGGTCGTTTTAAGCTTTTTTCAAAATAAATTTTATTTGTAAATAACCCAGTCCAACAGTATTTTTTCAACACAATGACTTCATAAATAATCCGAAAGGTAATATGAACATATAAAAAGCGAATATGAACAACTCACGAAAAAAAGTTGTTCGGCACAGTTGCTCAAAATGTTTATGGTTTATGTTTTGATAGTTGCCCAAATATTTCGACTCAAGCGATAGCCGTGAGCTGGTATGGTTTGAAATAACCTCTAAATATCGAGTTTTATGTAAAAATATGGGCTGGTGTTTTAGTTTAAAATACCAAACAGGTCAGAAATAACATTAATACAAAAAGAAACAGTTTCGATAATATCGTAATTGTAGACGCAGAATTGCGTTTTAGTTGCAACCTCTTCTACTTTGTCTATTTGGTCCGATTGGTCATTTTGCACGTATTTTTTATTTATCTTCTGAAAATTAACAAATAAATTAATAAAATTCAATTATGGACTTCTTATCGGGACTAAAACCCAGAAAGAGTTAAAAGTAAGCATGATAAAATGATCGGGAGACAAGAGGGCAATATTCACATGGCAACGTGTCTGACTGCGTCAACTTGGCAAGGCTAGCATTATCCATGTCGAAATTATCTCAAGTCGAACTTCCATGAGGTGTCTTGGCGGCTAATTTGAGCGGCGGGCTTCCTTTGGCCATCAAGCAAAGGTTGTGCGTTGGTTCAAACCCACTATGTAATAAAATATTTCAATGAATCGAACAAGAATAAAAGAAAGAATGATCTCCAAATCTGATGACGACTACCGCAAAGGAAAAACTGATTATGAATTAAGGATATGCACCTGGAATGTGCACACCGTGAATTGGGATATCACTGCAAACCAAGAAATGCGATGAAGGGACAGGGTTGCTTGCGGCAAACATCCCGTCATATCTACTACAGTGGCCATGCGGAGAAGTACGAGTTTGGATGCGGATTTGTTGGCAAGAGAATACGGCATCATGTGCTGCGATTCACCACTCCTGTGAGCGAATGATGAGCGAATGACTTGCCATAATCCGCTACAACGCTACATTTTTTAACATAAGCCAAATATGTACAAACGCTCCGGCTCCGTCGGAAGAAAAAGATGACGAGACCAAAAAAAGTTTTTACGAGCGCCTTGAAGACGCATACGAGCGCTGCCCTCGACAATGCATAAAAATCGTGTTTGGTGACTTCAACGCCAAGGTGGGTAGGGACAACATATTTGGTTCAACAGTTGGAAAGTTCAGCTTCCACGACAACACATCCGATAACGGAATGAGGTTGATTGACTTCGCCGCAGCACGGAACATGGTCGTTAGTAGCACTAGATTCAAGCATCTCAATATTCATAAGGCCACTTGGCTGTCCCCTGATCAAAAAACATGCAACCAAATTGATCACGATTTGATTGACGAAAATAACTCTGCCAGTGTAGTAGATGTACGCATGATACGCGGTGCAAACATAGACTCGGATCACTATCTTGTCGCAGCCAAGATCCACACAAGTCCGTGTGCAGCTAAAAATGCTCGCAATCCTACATAGAGACAGCAAGAAGTCGATAGACTGCAATCAAAATGGACAGCCGAAGCCTTCGCTGCTTGACTCTCACTCCTGCTTCAAAAAAGCACTTATCCGGTCAACGATATATGTGGACGCACATATTCCACTCTATGCGTGTGGCTGCCCAAGAGGTGATAGGCTACCACAGCCTTCGCCGAAAGCAGTGGCACGACCAAGAGTGTCGCGACGCCACTGCAGAGAAGAACGCCGCCTACAAAGCCACCCTGCAGCCGTTTGTAACGCGTGCAGCTATGGAGTGATACCATGAGAAGAAGAGGGAAGAGGAACGCCTATTCAGGCAACAAAAAAATGAGAGACAAAAATGCGAGAAAGCAAGAAAATTGAGTTGCATGGCGACAGAAATGAGACTCGCAAATTTTTCGAGAAAATAAAACGCCTGGCCGATGTTTTTAAGACCGGAGCCTCTTCCTGCAAGGATAAAAATGGGAATCTAGTGACAGATATCCAGAGTAGGGGAAGAGTGGCATGAAAGAGCCAGTTTTAAAAAAGTTACAAAATATATAAAAATAATTAATAAAATTATAATTCTTGTATCAAAAGTATTTTCTCATTCATTTATGAACGTAATACCCTGAAATATTTTCCAAAATCAACAATATTCTTGGACATGTAGCCATTTATAAAATACATGAAATTCGGCTCTTTCATAACACATGGGCATTGAAAGAGCCAACCAAAGTTTTGAAAGAGGCATCTTCTTATTACAAGACTTAACACGAAAAATAACGAATATTTTATTAAAAATATTAATTGTTATTATAAAAAGTATTGTTTTTCAAAAACAAATTAAATAAATAAAAAAATTCAAAACTAAAAACAAAAAATAGTTAAAAAACTTAAAAATATTTTTAGCAAAAACATTAAATCGCTTTGAAGAAAATCTATAATAATAAGACCTATTCCAAAAACAAAATAAGAGGGTTAAAACACTTAAAAACATTTTTGACAAAAATAATTTAAACTTCCTTTGCGCTTCTTCATACCACCGCAACCCAGCTCTTTCAAAACATATTGTCCAAAGAAACATAACCTCAAAAATTAGTATGAAATCAAGATTTTTCCGGCAAAATAAATATGTTATTGGTAGGCCTAATATATCCATAAAATTATTGTATAATAATATTACTGTTAGTTTTAAAGGCGAAGACGTCACAAAACAAATAAAATGTTCTGAAAAACTTACTTAATGATGCAGAAATCCAAAATACGATACACCATCGTCGTTTATTATCAGTGAATTGTCAAATGTTCGAGGGTGCCATATGGCGAGTATTGCTTCTTAAAAATTATAATTTAAGAAGCATTCGTATGGAAACTACCGCGTAAATCAAGATGGCTTTTTCAAAACTTGGCTCTTTCATGCCACTCTTCCCCTACACTGATGTTATGGAGGAACACTTCTCTAGTCTTCTAAATGGCGACGCTGACAACAATCCCGCCAAAAGAGATGATATCCCGGAAACCCCAATTTTGGATGACAGCGTTGAAATTCCGTTGCCCGACTATAACGAGGACTATAACGCAGGAGCTGATGGCTTACAAGCTGAGCTGTTTAAGCACGGAGGCGAAGCTCTGTTTAAATGCATTTACAAGCTTCTATGCAGAATATGTTCGGAAGAATGCAGTCCAAATGATTGGAACCTCAGTGTGCTCTACACAATCCACAAGAAAGGCGATCCCACCATTTGCGCCATGTGTCGTGGAATAAGCCTTCTTAATATCGCATACGGTCCTGTCGAGCGTATTATGTGAAAGACTGAAGCCGTCTGAAGCCGTCAGTGTTGCTTCAAACCTGGAAAGTCCACCATCGACCAGATCTTCATGCTCCGACAAATCTTGGAAAAGACACTCAAAAAACAAATCGAAACACACCATCTTTTTTCGAGTTCAAAGCCGCCTTCGACAGTCCGACAAAGAGTCACCTATATTCCACCATGTCTGGATTTGGTATTGTTGTAAAGTAAATACGTCTATGCAGGATGAGACTGAGCAACGCCAGCAGCGCAGTGATAATCAGGAAGGACCCCTCCCCATCGTTCAATACCAAGCGAGGTTTTATACGAGGTGATTCCTTATCGTGCAATGGCACAATATTCTTTAAGAGTGTTATGCTGTTGAAGTATGCTGATGCTATATTATTGGCCATAACATGCGCGAAGTCAGTGCAGCATTCTCCAGGCTAGAAAAAGAGTAGAGTAGAATGGGTCTTGAAGTGAACGCAGTTACTACGAAATATCTTTTACCTCCTTTGAGGTAGTGAAGGACTTTGTTTACTTGGGATCCAGTATTAACTCCTCCAACGATATCAGTATTGAGATTAAACGAAGAATAACTCTTGCCAACAGGTGCTACTTTGAGCTCAGTAGGCAACTGAGAAGCAGAGCTCTCTCTCGCCTAACAAAACTGACGCGCTATAAGTCAATAATCATGCCCGCCTTACTAAATATACGCATTCCAAACCTGGACGTTGGGCAGCAATGATGAAAGGACTGTGGGAGCGTTTGAGAGAAAAGCCTTCGCAAGATCTATGGTCCAATCTGCGTCAATGGCGAGTTCCAAATACGATGCAACAACGAGCTGTATGAGCTATATTGCGACATTATATATAGTCAAGCGTATTAAAATAAATCGGCTTCGCTGGCTAGGTCATGTCGATAGAATGAACATCGATGGTCCAGCGAAAAAATTATTTGAGTCGGTACCCAGCGGCGGTTAACCCAGACGGCGAAGACCGCATCTCCGTTAGAAAGATCAGACATTGGATAACCTAAGGATGCTTGGAGTTTCCAACAGGTGCCAGCAAGCACACGACAAAAGAGGTTGCCGAAAATTCTTAGACGAGGACAAAACCGACCAACGGTTGTAAGCGCCATCTAAGAAAGCATGTAAATAAGTAATTTCTGATGTTTTAGAAGGGCTTATTTTCAAGTTTTCAATAAGCTTACAAATGTTCGTTTACGGAAGTTTTAATTTCGAAAGAGCTTCGGTTAAAACACAACAGAAGTTGCTGCCTCTTAGTCTGCAAAAGATTTCTATAAATCTGAAATAGAAGCGTTATCAAAATTACCATCAATTTTGTTTGAGTCGGGCTCTTTAAAGCCTTCGTAATTATATGAACCGAAGTTGAAATCTCTCAGCCAGAGTAAAAAATTGAATGTACAAAAAATTATTGGAAAACTACACAATGTTTGGATTAGACCACAAGCGTTTTTCGATTGGAAAAATAAAAATGCAAACGACCAATCAGTTCATTACTAAATCAGAAATAGAACAAACTAACTTTTGGTCGAATTTATAAGAAACGGATTTATAAGAAAACAATTTTTTTAAATGGCATTTAACTCTTTTTAAAATTTCGAAACATAAAATATTGTTTTGAAAATAACAAATTATTTATTAAACTGTTGATTGGCAACACAAATAAGAGCAAAAACGTTAAGGTTGTTTCGAAAATCGTAAATCCTGTCCGAAATTGATTTTGTACATGAAGCGCCATACAAGATGATTCTTTTTCAGTTAGAACTTGAATGAAAGGTTATAACTTCGATTAAGTTTATGTTGCCAAGCTGCACTATATTTCATATATACTGAGACCGAAGCTACTATTTCCAATAAGTTTTGATAAGGTTTGTTGTGGAACTGAAGGCTTTCGTATGTACAGAAAAGACTCTGAGTTTCCACAAGCATGAAGTCATTCAGTTTCAGCTCTTCGTACATAAGATAGAAATAGGTCGATAGTTTACCCTCCGACCTAGCATGCGGTAGGTTACGGATTCAAGTCCCGTGAGTGCACAAGAACAAGTTTATGAAATTATAAATTTATAAAAAAATTTAAATGTTATACAAAAATCAGAAAAAAATGTTACCTTGCAATAATTATTGCAAATTTTTTGTTGTTCATTTTGGAGTTTCGGTAAAGCTTACATCATTCAATTTGGAACAGTTTTACGCAGGTTACTTTCCGAAGTTTATTAGAAATACATATAAGCTGTAAAAAGCTTATTGTTTCAAAAATTTAATAAAACTCCAAGAAGCTTCTATACAATAATAAAAAGTTTGCCTTTTTGCCGTTATAGAAGCTTATAAGCGTGCTTTTAGAAACTGCGGAGTTTTGAATTGCTGCAAAGATTGCTGCAATCTTTATAGAAGTATTTGTACTAGTTGAGCACGTCTTCTGTGAGCTCTGATTCCTTGGATACCATAAGAAAATCGAAATTTTTTTTTTTTGTTGTTGTTAAAACATATAAGGTAGTTGGTACATAAATGTACCTAAGTAGGCTTGCCATAAGTTTTAGAAAACAAAGCCGGACCATTTTTCCGTTGCTTGTTTCTTTTGGGGGGGGGGGTTAATTTTTTCACAACTTTATTATAACTAACTATTAACTATAATATAGTAAGCCAGGGGCGCAACCAGGATTTATTTTTGGGGGGGTTTTATCAAATTTCGGACTTATATATAAAATCAATTTTACAAAGGCTTTATATCACACCAAAAAGTTTCAACGCTTGTGAGTAATATTTTCAAATAGAAGTTTAGTTAAGTTAATGGGCTAGGTGGGTTTCGAAGGATCAAACAAAGCATATAATAACTGTTTCTTGTTAATATACGATCTAAATATTTCAAGCACTAGATAACGTATCTTGAAGAAGGTTTCCAAATATAACCCAGATTGGTAATAACTTTTTGGGAAATCATAACAACCAATTTGCAAAAATAAGTGTTGATTTAAGCTTTAAGGAGAATATTTTGGACATATTGTACAATGTCATAAGGCAAAAACAAAATTCATTTTCAAACCGACCCAACCCATTCAAAAAAATGCATATTTAAAATTTAAGTAAAGTTTTTATAATAGTATTTTATTAGTATTACAAAATACTTCAAATATTGTTTTCAGTTGTACAGTAGTCGGCATAATTATTTTGACGCAAGAAAAGGCAAATATTTTCAGTTTTTAAAATAGTTTGAGAAAACGCGAATCAAAATTTTTATATTTGGTCAAAATCTTACCAGAAATGTGTGATTTTTCTTAAAAATAACTTATAAAGAAAATATATTAGAAAAAACTTCATTTCAAAGAAGGCATAATTATTTTGAAAGTTCTGTTTTATACAAAAATCAACTTGAAGATAAGAAAATTTATGACAAAAACTTAACAACTTAATAAAAAATATATCCACCATTAGCTTGTATTACTTTTTGAAGTCGTTTTGGGACTGATTCCACAAGATTTTTCAAAATATCTACCGGAATTTGCTCTCATAGACTTTTTATTTCAGATATTGTCTCTTCCCTGGTCTGAGTCAAGCAAACGCTTCGTTTTCCTTTAATATAGACCCACAAATGCTCCAAATCGTTTAAATCAGGACTTTGGGTTTAAATCGTTTAAATCAGGACCAGTTTGATTCAAAAAGTTCATTATAAGCTTACTCTTTTGACATGCTGTTGTAAATCTTGTTGTAAAATAAATGACTCACCAATAAGTTTGTCACCAGTATTGATTCACTTTTCCAACTATTGGAACCATATCCCCATGACCACAAGAGGAAATGCAGCCCCAAAACATAACCGATCCGCCGCCATGTCAATTGCTTGTAAGACTGGAGCAATTTCTTTGCGTGAATTCTTTGAAATTCGGACAATTCTTGTTTAAGGTGATCGATGATACTCAAACGTACTTACATCACTCCACAAAACTCGGTTTGAAAATCTCATAGTCTTACAAAAAAAAGTATTTGGCAAGTTGGAGTCGTTTGATTTTATTTGCAGAGGTTACATACGGTATTTTTCTTACGGAATATGTACCGAATTGGAATTCTTTTAAACGTCTGCGAATTGTGCGTTTGCTTACTGAATTCTAAGAAACATTTTTCATTTGTAATTCTAGCTTTTCGGTGTTAAACCAGGATTCTTTGAGAACGTATAATTATTTTTAGCTGGTCTTCTTTACGTGTTTTTTTCTGCCCGAAAGTGGAAAATTTTTTACTGAATTTGTTTTTTTGTCCTTAGTTATTTGATAGTGAACGGTTTGCCTTGATACCTGTAACTCGGTGCATATTTCTTTGACTGAAATACCACAATTATGCTTCTCCACGATTTCACATCTCATTTCAATGCTTAATTCCTACTTGTTCCCCATTTTTATACCCTAAACCTGAAAGGTCAGGGTAAATTAACTTCGTGCAAACGTTTGTAACGCATAGAACGAAGCGAGTCCGGTATAGAAAAGTATATATATTCTTGATCAGCGTCACCACGTGAGTCGAGCTATCTATGTCCGTCCGTCCGTCCGTCCGTCCGTCTGTGTGTTGTCCGTATACACAGGATAAGAAGAAGGAGTTGAGATAATTGGATGAAACTTGGTACACATGGTCACATATACCCAAGGATCTGCACTATTGAATATTTTTGGAATCCGCCCACGGACACGTCTACCTCCCGTACAACGGTAAAATTGAAAACTGCATAACTCAGCTCATAATTAGCCTACAACAATAAAATTTGGTATGTATGTGTTCTATATTAACACAAAGATGTCTTTGAAAAATGGACGTCATCCGCTTACGGACACGCCCACCTCCCATACAACCCAAAAATTGAAAACGCAATAAATAAGCCTCTGTTTAACCTACAGAGCTAAAATTTGGCACATATGTTTTTTTTAACAAAACAAAGACGGTTTTGAAAAATGGACATCATCCGCCCACGGACACGCCTACCTCCCATACAACGCGAAAATTTAAAACTGCATAACTCAGCTCATAATAAGTCTACAACAACAAAATTTGGTATGTGTGTGTTTTATATTAACACAAAGATGTCTTTGAAAAATGGACGTCATCCGCTCACGGACACGCCCACCTCCCATACAACCCAAAAATTGAAAATGCAATAAATAAGCCTTTGTTTAACCTACAGAGCTAAAATTTGGCACGTATGTTTTTTATAACAAAAAAAAAGATGGTTTTGAAAAATGGACATCGTCCGCCTACGGACACGCCTACTTCCCATACAACGCGAAAATTGAAAACTGCATAGCTCACCTCATAATTAGCCTACAACAATAAAATTTGATATGTATGTGTTTTATACCAACACAAAGACGTCTTTGAAAAATGGACGTCATCCGCTCACGGAAACGCCCACCTCCCATACAACCCAAAAATTGAAAATGCAATAAATAAGCCTTTGTTTAACCTACAGAGCTAAAATTTGGCACGTATGTTTTTTATAACAAAAAAAAAGATGGTTTTGAAAAATGGACATCGTCCGCCCACGGACACGCCTACTTCCCATACAACGCGAAAATTGAAAACTGCATAGCTCACCTCATAATTAGCCTACAACAATAAAATTTGATATGAATGTGTTTTATACCAACACAAAGACGTCTTTGAAAAATGGACGTCATCCGCTCACGGACACGCCTACCTCCCATACAACCCAAAAATTGAAAACGCAATAAATAAGCATGTGTTTAACCTATGTTTTTTATGACAAGACAAAGATGGTTTGGAAAAATGGACTTCATCCGCCCACGGACACGCCCATTTACAATTAATTTTTTTTTTTTTGAAAAGTGGGTTTAGGGTATTTCATAGTCGGCCTAGACTAGTGATGGCAACGATTAATCATTTGATTGCATAAATCGATTATTTAACTTAAAAATAATCGAATCAAACGATTATTTTTTTGTTTCGATTAATCGACCATAATCGATTTTTTTTAAATAATCGTAAACAGGGTGAATTTTTGCAAGACAGCTTTAGTTGGTATTGTCGCTATTGTGTTCAGAGCTTTTCCACTACTATTTGCTACACCATTTTATATGCAACACTGAAAAATCTCATCCCTAGTACAAATTCGCGCTAATTTTCTGATTGGAGTAAGTAAAAACTATAAGTTAAAATATATTGCTTTGTTTTATTATGGCACCACCAAAAAGCACTGCCTGGAAGCACTTTGTCAGGCAAGGAAAAGGCTTGGCCAAGTGCAAGTATTGCAAAAAAATAATAAATACATGCAACAACACAACAAATCTAATGCAGCACTTGAAATTGAAGCATGCATTAGAAATTTCAAAGCAGGAGGTAAATGGTTTTTTTTTAATTGTATTTATTTAAATAGATTTTATTTTAGAAAAATGATGAGGATGAAACAATTTTAATAGAAAACGAACAACCAACCACAGCTGCAGCCACTACGAGTAAGGAATCCATCCGAAACAAAATGCGAGAACCGCGGCAGCCAAGTTTGATTGAAGTTTTGGAAAATGTTCAGGATTTCAAAGGTGTATTTATTTATATATGATTCTATATATAACTGATCCTTAGCAAATAGGTTGCAAAAAATAATTTTGAGAGTTGGAAACTCGCCGTGTCACCTTTAAAACAGGAGATTCAAGATATAAACCTACAAATTTCTTTGCTAAATTGACTTTTTTCTTCTTACAGATGGTGGTTCCCGACAAAAAAAATTAACACAGTCAATAGTGGAGATGATTATTGTTGACAACTTACCATTTCGTTTTGTTGAAGGTGCTGGTTTTAACAAGATGATGGCCCAGCATTTTCCTCTATACAAGGTACCGACAAGAAACACCGTCAAGTTGCATATCGACACACTCTTTGAGCGAGAAAAACAAAATTTTGTGGAACTCGTTAAAGGTTTAAATCATTTATGTTTAACAACTGACATCTGGACAGATAGTCAAATGAACAGCATGCTTGGTATCACGTTACATTGCATTAAAGATACAAAACAATTTTCTGCCACAGTTGGTGTTTTCAGACTCTCGGAAGCGCATAGTGCTAATTACATTTCCAGCGTTCTGCGGTCTTCCTTGGCAGAATATGACATTCATTCGGATGATGTTATTGCAGTTGTCACTGATAATGGTGCAAACATTGTTAAAGGCGTTATCAATGTTTTTGGAAAGAATAAGCATATCCCTTGCTTTGCACACACTTTAAATCTGGTTTGCGATAATTCATTGGATATTCCTGAGGTAAAAGAACTAGTTGCGAAATGTAGGAATTTAGTAACGTGGATGAAGCGCCATGTTAATGCCAACGATGATCTGAAAAAAGCCCAAAGCGAGGCCGGAGTGCCCGAAGCAAAATTATTAAAACTTATTTTGGACGTAAAAACGCGATGGAATTCTACTTTTTACATGCTTCAGCGCTTCATAAAGTTATTGCCACACCTAAGCCAAATTGTCTTGAATTATCCAAATGCTCCTCCTTTAATTTCGCCCAAGGAAAAAAAAAACGTACAAGAATTAGTTTATATTTTACAAAACTTAGAAGCAATGACGGTTCAAATTAGTGGTGAAAAACATGCTACATTAAGCCAAATCATTCCAATTGTTCATTGTGGTCTTGAAAAATTACAGAATGTGTCGTGTTGCTATGAAGTATCGAAAATTTTGAAGGAAAAAATTATTTACGAATTCAACCGTCGCTTTTCGGGTATGGAGCAATCATTTTTGCCAGCAGCTTCAACATTACTTGACCCCAGGTTCAAAAAGTTGCATTTTACAAATGTTTCGGCTGTTTCATCAACTGTTCGGCATCTCAGAAAAGAAATTGAAACAAGCAGCCCAGCAGTTATTTCTGACAGCTCTTTGCAATCTCACCTAGACGAAGATAAGTTTGATTTGTGGTCTCTGCATAAAACCCTGACAATAAAAAACAAAGAAAGTGAAAGCGCTGTCTATTGTGAAGATGAATTTCATTTTTATTTAAATTCACCAGTTGCCGATTTGTCTGAAGATCCAATCCACATATGGGAGGAAATTAAAGGAGTGTATCCAAATTTGTATATTCTTTCAAAAAAATATTGTTTTTTGCTAGCGACATCTGTTCCTGCAGAACGCCTCTTTTCCAAAGCTGCAGCAACAGCAACTGAAAAACGAAACCGGCTTACAACGAAACGACTTTCGAAATTATTGTTTCTAAGTTCCTGGATGAAAAATAAATAGATATGTATTTATAAATTATTTTAGATAGTCGTGCGTATGTTGAACATATGTATTTGTGTAATGTATTATAGTTATTTGGTTTTAAACGCAAAAAATGAAATTTAATTTTATCACAGAATAAAAACCACAAACAAACGAATTTTTTTGTACTTCTATTTTTTATTATAAAAATCGATTAATCGTTTTTTTTCTTTCAATTTAATTCCAATACAATTATTTTCTTTCGATTAATCATTTGATGTGTAAATCGATTTTTTTATTTAATTTTGCCATCACTAGCCTAGACCGACTTTAGACTTTCTTTACTTGTTTTATAGAAATTTAACTAAAATAAACAACTATCTTTGAATAAAATTGAATATTTATTTAAAACTCCGATTTTACGTACCAAATCATTATTTGCTTACTAAATACTTCTACCACCAAGAAATCCTTTCTTCTTGTATTTAACGAATTACTTCCTCGAAAAGCGTGACTTAAATAACCTCGTTTAATTATGTTAAAATTTCTCACACTATTTTTTACAATAAACTATCGTTTTAAAAATAACCAATTGGGCCAAGCCTAAAAATTTGTCCTTTGGTTAGCACTAATGGACCTCATTTCCGAAAGTATAAAACACACAATTTCTGACACCTTGGGATGAAAAATTAAGAGCCTAATTATGAAAAAATTGTTTGAGTCTTTCGCCACCAAAATAACCGATGAAATTTCCTCTAAAATTGACTTTTATATCGTCAAGTAATTTTTATGAAACAGGGAAAATACGATGGAAAATTATGAATTGTAAATTTTTGCTTCAGTTTCGGAAGTCAATCGGAATTAGTTTTTTACTGAATCACATGACTTCACTATAAACTTAATTCCTGCAGAGTTTGGGTAAATTTGTGTCTAAAAAAATAATTATAAAAGAAAAGAACGAAACATAACACTTTTTGAGGAAATTTCTTTGATCATTTCGCTGGCGAGAAATTCGACCGCTCTTCTTCAAAGACAGGCTTTCTTATTTTATATTTTTTTTATAATTAATTTTCATCTAAACATTTCAAATCGTTTTAGTAGGTTCCAAGCTAAAAGTTGAAAAGACAACTCAAATCGAACTCCTCAAGTGATCAGTATCAGTCTGAAGGAAAAAAATTTATAAAATTTAGTAGATTATGCATCAAACAGTATCGATTTGAAATATACATTTGGGGTTTTCACTCATTTGATAAGATGTGTGATTGCTTTTCATACGAATCAGTTTGATTTAATCCTATTTTGCTAGGTACTACAATAATTTTTGGGGGGGTTTAAACCCCGAAACCCCCCCCTTTGGTTGCGCTTATGTAGTAAGCATAGGTAACTTTTTTTTTATAAACTACTAATTACTATTTTTACTATATATTTTTATAATATAGTATTATTTTTATAATATAGTAAGTATAGGTAAAAAAAAAACATTCAGAATCAACAGTAGAATTTTAGGCGAAGATATAAATGCACAAGACGGCATGGATTTTCATTAAAAGTTGAATAACTTTGTCAATTATTGACAGATTTTTAATAAATAAATTGTTTTTAAATTTTTAATAAATTTTTTTTTTTTAATCTATACAGGATTTGTGTGGTCTCTATATAATTTAGTGCATACAAAATAGTCAAAATTGAAAAAGTTCGAAAAAATTGAAAAAAGTTGAATTAAAAATAATGTGTGGCTTATGGAAGGTCTGACTGTTACTTTTTCAGAGCAAGAATATGGCTATCTTACTTTGATCTTGATTAGCACTCAGCTATGTTTTCTCTAGCAGAAACGCTCTCCATCATCAGTTGCGACAATTCCTCGTCTTCATCTTGAACAAAAGTTAGGCGTTTGTCGAAATCAGCAGCAAAACTATATGTATCCTTTTCATCGTTTGCGTCTGATGAAGATGAACTAATATTTATTTGTTTCTTATCTTTATTGTTCTTCTAACATGGTTAAGGTGGTTTCAACGCCTTGATCTTTCGTTTCTTGGTTAGCTCTTCTAAGGCAGCGTTCATAGTGATCGCCAATACAGACAGGCAGTTTGAAATCTGTCTGATCAAACCATACACAAATATCTACATATCTCGCTTGCTTACACACTCTGTCTGCCTGCCTGTCTGAATTAGCGTTCACTATGAACGCAGCCTAATAGTGCTTTTCTGAGCGAATCCATATAAATTAAAAATTTATATTGATTCTATGAAAATTTTGTCTTTTTAGTACGAATTTGTACTTAGTACGAATTTTAATTTGAATTTGTACAGAAAGAAACTCATTGACTTCACATTAAGTCAATTCCATATCTGGCAAAACAGTTGGAACAAAAACTCGGGATGAATCCGAATGGACTGAAGTAAAGGCATAACACTTTCAAATTCTGAACCAAGGCAGACTTGACTAAATAGGTTTAACACCTTAAATCCTTGGTTCAAAGCTAAAAAAAAAAATAAAAACGAAAAGTGTGTGTGGGCAAAAGCCCTTTTTTCAAAGTAATTATGTTTTGAATATAGCGAAAAAGAAAATATTTCCATAAACATTGTTCCAACCATAGAGGTTGGAGGGATGTTGAGGGATGTATAGAGATTGGTGTGGACCTACCAAATTTCAAGTTAATCGCTTCATTAGAACTTGAGAAATTACGTCAATCGTATTAGAAGAAGTAGTGTCGAGAAGAACGCGTTTAAAGATTTAAATTTTCAAATTTTGTTTTTTTTAATTTTTAATTTAATTTAAAATTAAAAAAAAAATTATTTAATTTTTTTTTCGAATTTTAAGAAACCACAAAAATTTTGTACGCTTAGACTAGAATACAGCCTTAAAACTCTTAATTCAATAAGCTTACTATTATTAGTAAAAGTATACATAAATATCAATATTTAAGTGTACTGAATCGGACATGCAATTTCTCTGGTCTCTGGAGTTCTGAAAGTCCTTCAAAAAAATTTCAGAAGCAAACATAATACAAAAACAGTTCTAAACCACTTAAAATAAATTTAAGAAATTAATTTCACATAAATCTTGCAAATCGTAACAGTTATTCTAACAACTCAATCCGTTTTGGTACTGTATTAAGAGCTCTTGATGCCATAATTAAGTACCTCTTTAAAATTGCCGCTTGACATTTGAAACCTTTTGATTGGCGCTGCTGTATTGTTTTTTTTCGCTCTACGTTGTTCATTTATTTTTCCCACATGGTTATGTCGTTTTCTTTTGGTGCTTCTGTTAAGTGTCGAAAATCTTGACGTCGTTCACCACTTGGCTCAGGTCGCACTTCACAAATTGACTCAGTTGCTGTACACACCCCACTTAATGAAAGCCACCCCAAATCACAGTCAACCCTTGCTTAAGCCAAGCGTAGTCATTTCCAACAAATTAAGACCATCCACGGCTAAGTGAGCTTCTACTTTACATACTACCTTTCCATACTTTCCATACCAACTGTGTGTGCTTCATGTTTGTTTGTTCTGTTCGAGTTCTGATACAGCGTAGTATCAGTTATTGTTATTTGTTTTTGTTACAGTTGTACTCTTACCCTGTTTACATGATGAGTTTTATTACAGTTTTATTTGCTTGCTGAGTGCATTTAAACAATACTTTTGTGCATTTTAATGTTCAACCTTTTTTTTTTGCCTCCCCCTGTCCGTTGCTCGCGACGTATACCACATATTAACAAGGCAGCATATTTAGTCCTGTCGTCGACTTTGTCAGCAGCTTCAACCATTGGGGTAGTTTTCTTTTTGTGTCTTTTTTGTGATTGTTGCTTCGTTCAACTCTCAATGAGCTCAAGGCTCTGGCTTTGTAAATTGATTCAAATTGAAAATTTATTGCAAGAATGTGTGCAAATATTCATGAGAAAATTTGATTTAGCATGTCCTGCAGTGGGAATTATGTTGAATTTTTTCTTTTTTATTTGCCATAGTATTTATTTTTTGGTTGTTGACCTTGAGAAAACAATATTTTACGGAGAATTAATATCATTATTTGTAACAGTTTATTAAACTTAAATCAATATTTTATTTATTGTTCTCTTTTTAACTCCGCTAATAAAGGATGATTTTTTAAACGTTTGGTTTTTGAAAATTGAAACAAAAAAAAAAAAAAACAGAGAATTTGCAACAGTAAATGAAGTATTTATTTAAAGCAATACATCAATGTCTGCCATTTACTTTAAGATTACTTCATAACTGATCGGATATAGATTTTAAGTGAGGCCGTATGTCATTCCAATTTAGCCAATTGTCCACTAGTACACCTAAATACTTAAACTGATGGACAATTTCTATTTCGAAAAAATCTGTAATTCAGTTGGTTTCTGACTGGAAAGATATGTGGTTGTATAGTATAGAGCGAAAAATTTGTGCAAAAAAATATCATGATAAAGAAACTTCATTCATCCGACAGGAGCTGATGCAAAAGCAGTTACCCCATCACGTTAGTTTTGCAGGAACATTGAATAAATGAGAAATTAAAGCGAACCTACTGCA
This sequence comes from Tetanocera ferruginea, assembly GCA_958299015.1. NCBI lineage: Eukaryota > Metazoa > Arthropoda > Insecta > Diptera > Sciomyzidae > Tetanocera > Tetanocera ferruginea. The sequence goes on along the minus strand of OY282643.1, from coordinate 62,349,631 downwards.
GGGGCCTACGTTACACCTATATTTATGTGAGTTGAATTACTAAAAGTAACCTCAATTTTAAGCCTTTGAGTGTGATTGCTATGGGTACGAACTAGACCAATTGTGAAAAGCACTTCAATGAAATGAAATACCTTATAATGTCGGCAAACGTTCTTTTGATATTTTAAAATGAACATTTTAAAAAATGGCTTATAATTATTCTAAAATGTTAATTATAAAATATCAAACGAACGTTTTGGATCCTCATTTTAATATGGAACATATTAAAATGAAAATAAACGTAAGACGAGCAAAATCTGGGTTTAAAATTTTCAAAATAATAACGTTTCTGCTTTTCATGCTATGAAACGTTTTCACAGTTTTTTCTGTGTGTTATTTGTTAATACATGATAAGAAATAAGAGTTGAAATAATTGCATAAAACTAAATATACATATTTATACACTCAGAAAAAAGTGTCTCGGAATATGATAAAAAAGGCATCATATTTAGAGAAAAATGGTATATACTTTGCTCCAGAGAATGATATTCTCTAATTGCGATACAAAAAATTCTCTAAAAATGATAAAAAGCTTCCATGAAATAGAAAAATATATCGTTTTTAGAAAAAATACTTTTAATTTTTGAGAAAATATTTGTTTTTATTGAAGAAAATACTTCTGATAGTGAATTTTTTATCAAAATATAATAAAAGTTTTTCATTTTCAATAAAATTTCTCTATAAATGAGAAATTTTTTGTGAGAGAAAAATACTTATCATTATTAGAGACATTGAAATATTTCCATTTCCTAGAAGTAAAGAAATATTTCTTCGAAAATGTGAAAATTTATTCTAATTGAAAAAAATTTTATTTGAAAAAGAGAAAATTGCTAATATCAATAAAAGAGAAATTTTTTACCGGAGCAAGGTATGTGTTTGTTTTTTTCTCAGTGCATGGAACAAAGGAACTACACTTTTGAATATTTTTGGAATCCGCTCAAACACCCAGCCAGAAAGCTCTGCAACCTAAGTTACTCCTCTAGTCTCTGCATTAGCGCATACAAAGGGAGGGTTTCGGGGCTTAACCCCCCCCCCAAAATTATTGTAGTACCTAGCAAAATAGCATTCAATCAAAGTGAGTCACTTCAAAAGCAATCACACGTCTTATGAAATGAGTGGAAACCTCAAATGTATATTTCAAATCGATTCTGGTTGATCATAAATTAATCTACTAAATTAGTCATATTTTTTCCTTCAGACTGCACATTAAGCCGGATTGCTTTTGGATCGGATGGAGAAAAAAAAGTGAGCCGGAGACCGACTCAAAAGTAAGAGGTACTCTTAAAAACTATTTGATATTTTTTAAACACCTATGAAAAATATGTATTTTTCATGGTATTTTCGTGCATTTAACCTTATGGGAAATATATTGAGCTCTTCTTTTTTTTTGTGCTTCGTATGGTGTGGTTTAATCAAAACTCAGTACTATGAAAACTACGTTTTTATAGGCGTTTAAAAAAAATATATATTCGAAAATCATTAATTTTGTACTGGTGCGCTATATGACGTACATTCTACTAAAAGCTGGTTACCAGAAATCGAAAGATTTGCCAAAATCGAACAGTAATTATGACAACAAAATAATCGTTAAGCTGAAGGAAACTTTTGAATATCGATTTCTCACGTTTTATATAATTGTGGCACTAAGTTTTGGTGAAACCACTTCATACGTTGTATCAATGGAAAGAAGAGCTCAATAAATTTCCAATAAAATTAAATGCAAGTGAATGTCTTGAAAAATACATATTATACAGGTGTTTTAAACAACCTCTCTTCGAAAATGACTAAATATCGAGTTAGTAAGTTTATGTGTGCCATGAAGAACTTTAGTTTTTTGCTTATCTTGGTTTTACATTTTGAAGAAAAAAAAAGTTATATGCAAAAACTTCGTTTTCTAGAGAAAAGGGGTTTAACCAATACCGCTCCATGGGGATTTCTGTGTTAAAAAAAAATTGTATACATAAACTGTTTTTGAGAGTCTTTAAAGAGTCCTTCTAACGATTAAGTCGGTATACGGTGAAATTTAAAATATGATCCTGCTTACTATATATGTTTAATTTTTGTTATGTTCTGATTCTGTTGACAATACTTCGATTTGAGTTATATTTTCAACTTTTAGTATGGAACCCACTAAGGCGACTTGAAATATTTGGAAAAAAATTACTTTTAAAAGTAAGACAAAATAAGAAAGCCTGAATTTGCGGAAAATCGCTTCATTCCTTCGTCACCAAATAATCGCAGAAATTTCTTCTTAAATTCTTATTTTTCGTCCTTTTTTTATAGTTATTTTTGTAAACATCTAAAACCCAAACTCTGCTGAATTATGTTTAAAGTGAAGTCATGTGATTCAGTAAAAAACACAATTTCTATTGACTTCCGAAACTAGAGAAAAAAATTCACAATTTCTAATTTGCCATCGTATTTTCACAAATCTGTTTCATAAAAATGTCTCTAAATTGTCAAATATTATCCGAATTTAAGGAGTAAGGACCTATTAGGTAAAAGTTGTTGGTTTAATATTTCTTTTGTTTACCCGTTTATGTCCAGTGACATATTTAAGTTATACGATTTAATTATAACAATGAGCAAATGCTGACTGAAATCGAAATATATAATATATTTTTAACGATAGGTCTTTACCACACTTTTCCAAAGAAAAGTTTTCATTCATTAAAATCGGATAGTATTTGCGCAATTTTGAGAGATTTTCATAAAATTAATTCTGAAAATCCAATGGAAGATTATAAATGAGAATATAAGAGAAAATTTTCACTGTGGGGAGAAAAAATTGCATTTTTGCTGACCCTATTGGAACCCGAGTCAAAATGAAAATATTTTAGCTCAAGCCTTATACAACCTTCGTATAACTGCCGAACAAGAAAAAACCATAAAACGACGTTAAACTGGCGCTAGCAAAACATTTTGGCCGTACAGATCCTAAACAACGCTGAAGCAGGTTTATTTTATAACGACCGCTACCACCTTCTCTATGGACAAAATGTCCTGACAGTGACCGTTTTACATTTTTTTTTTTTTTTGGAAAAAAAATATATTGCTGGAGATGCCTGAAATTTGAACAAGAAACCATTAGTGCAAAATTTAACGCACTCACAGCTACAACACAGCCGCTATGATTACGTAAAATCGTTTTTATATATTAGTTTTACATTTGATAAAACACCCCTCCCCCCCAAAAAAAAATCCTGGTTGCGCGCCTGAGTCTCTGCATATATTAAAATATTTAAAAAATAGTTTCTAGATTGAATTGTTTTGTTTGTTTTCATTCCAAAAGAGACCAAGTAGTTGTAATAGTTGTCACCTTGTGCAGTTGGATATAGAAATTGGCATGAGGACTTACCTCCAACTGACTTAAATTGTCTTACTTATTGTCTTTTTGTTTCCGATAAAAGCGTCCGATAAAAGCGACCACTTTGAAAGTCGATCCATGGCTTGAGATAATGTATAAAATATGTATCAGACTTAACTACGTGCCTGTAGCCTGGGGGACAGCTAGGATGGTCTTCATACCAAAATCAGGTTGTAGTAGCCACCTGTATCCAAAGCACTACAGGCCAATAAGCCTTACATCCTTTCTACTTAAATAACTCGAGTAGCTGGTAGAACTGCATATAAGAAACGGTAAAAACGAACCGCTGCTTGCAGCCAACCAGCACGCATATACGAAAGGAAAATCGGTGGAGACAGCACTACACAACCTAGTAGTTCATGTAGAGAAAGCGCACCACAACAAAGAATAAGTATCAACTACGGCTATCATAAACGGATTAGGCGCGATCGATACACCACCAGCCATCGACCTCTGGATAGGCAACCTACTAAATTGTAGAAGGTTCCGAGCCGAGTAGGGCTTTACAAGCATGGTCAGAGAAGTGAGTTTGGGAACACCCCAAGGAGGAGTTCTCTCAGCCCTTCTATGAAATCTAGTTGTTAACAAACTACTCAAAAACTTTAAAAGCAAAGCCCCGAAGAAAACAGCTTATGCGGATGACATAAGCATAATTATAGTGAGAAAATGCATATCGACATTAAGCTCTTTAATGGAGCACACACTAAAAGAGGTACTTAGATGGGCGATTTCAGTCGGCCTTAGTATAAACGCAGAGAAAACAGATCTAATATTGTTTACGAACAAGTACAAGATAACACCATGGATTCCACCAAAAATAAACAACGCTCGGCGCATCCCGAAAACTCACACGATATATCTGGGAGTTGAACTCAACAACAAACTGACGTGGAGACTGTAATTGGATGAGAGGGTTAATAAAGCTACCAATGCGCTATATGCATCCAAGAAGATGCTGGGCAGCACTTTGGGCCTTTCACAGTCTATAATGTAATTGATCTACACAATGATTGTTCGTACAATTCTACTCTACGGAATCATCATGTGGTGGCCGGCGGTAACATATCTCAAATACTTGGAAAAACTCAGCGACAAGTTGCGCTATGCATATCGGGTGCGCTGAAGTCAACTCCAACATAAGCTCTCGAAACCATTCTATGTCCAGACCCTCCATGCAAAACTAACATCTAGTAAAACGGCTCAGCGGCTTACGGCAGCTGGCAACTTCCGCAAACAAAATTTTGGACACTGTAGATTTGGCAAGAATGCAATCAGTAGCACAGAGTACATGATTCCTAGCACAACTCTCGAACCCAAAATACACACACTTCTTGTACCAACCGACTGTCGAAAAAGCCATCAAACAGACCCAGCAGGTGGTCAACATATTCACAGATAGCTCCAAAATGAGTACGGGACCAGGTGCGGCAGTGTATTGCGAAGAGCCCACATACAAATAACCGGACCACTGCAGTGTCTTCCGGAGGTTTTTGCGATCAGGAAGGCCGCAGAGATAGCTCTTAGTACAAACACTCATCACTCTTTAATTAACATCTTTGTTGATAGCCAAGCGGCAATCAAATCCATGAGTTCCGATACCGTCAAGTCCACAAATGTTCTAGCAAGTAAAGACGCACTAGCTGCATTGAACACTTCAAAGAGAGTGTGCATCTTTTGGGTTTCAAGCCACAGGGGCATTGACGGAAATGGGTTGGTAGACGGACTAGCAAAGGTAGGTGCCGGGCTGGGATCAAAGTTCACAGAACACGTAGCTTTTCCACTACAGGAATTGTACAAAAATGTCGAAACTGCAGCCAAACAAGCAGTGAGTCGTAGATGGAAAGATACGACAACATGCAAGATCTCGAAAACCATGTGCGATGCAGCATGCTGAAAACGAACGTCGTTTATCCTGGCACTCACACAAAGGGACAGTAGGACACTGATGAGAATCCTCACAGGTTACTGCATGGTGGCGGCCCACGCTAAAAATCTGGGTATAACCATGGATGACAACTGCTGGAAGTGCAAAGAACCAGGTGTTCAAGAAACCCTGGAGCACCTTCTTTGCACATGCCCCGCCTTACTTGGATTGAGACTTAAATACTTAGGCTCACCGACTTTATCTTCACTAAAGGATGCTACCAAAATTCCTCTAGAATCCCTCCTAAGATTTGCAAATAAGGCGCAAATCTTTGAAGATTTCCACTAATTCCCTCAAGGCTTTCATCAACCGGTACCACTAAGGACCATATGGTCTATGTGAGACTCCAATGTCAGACAACCGGATTAAGCTTACCTAAGCTAACCTAACCTTTTTCCGATCACCGGAAGGGTTAGAATCATCTCAACAAGGACGCAACCTTATTTGGCACCCCCTCACTTTACTAGCCTATAATTTTTTCAATTGTCTAATTATACCCTAAACCTGAAAGGTCAGGGTATATTAACTTTGTGCAAACGTTTGTAACGCATAGAACGAAGCGAGTCCGGTATAGAAAAGTATATATATTCTTGATCAGCGTCACCACGTGAGTCGAGCTATCTATGTCCGTCCGTCCGTCCGTCCGTCCGTCCGTCCGTCCGTCCGTCTGTGTGTTGTCCGTATACACAGGATAAGAAGAAGGAGTTGAGATAATTGGATGAAACTTGGTACACATGGTCACATGTACCCAAGGACCTGCACTATTGAATATTTTTGGAATCCGCCCACGGACACGCCTACCTCCCATACAACGCAAAAATTTCAAACTGCATAACTCAGCTTATAATAAGTCTACAACAACAAAATTTGATATGTGTGTGTTTTATACCAACACAAAGATGTTTTTGAAAAATGGACGTCATCCGCTCACGGAAACGCCCACCTCCCATACAACCCAAAAATTGAAAACGCAATAAATAAGCCTCTGTTTAACCTACAGAGCTAAAATTTGGCACATATATTTCTTATAACAAAACAAAAATGATTTTGAAAAATGGACATCTTTCGCCCACGGACACGCCTACTTCCCATACAACGCGAAAATTGAAAACTGCATAGCTCAGCTCATAATTAGCCTACAACAATAAAATTTGATATGTATGTGTTTCATACCAACACAAATATGTCTTCGGAAAATGGACGTCATCCGATCACGAACACGCCTACCTCCCATACAACCCAAAAATTGAAAACGCAATAAATAAGCATGTGTTTAACCTACAGAGCTAAAATTTGGCACGTATGTTTTTTATGACAAGACAAAGATGGTTTGGAAAAATGGACTTCATCCGCCCACGGACACGCCCATTTACAATTAATTTTTTTTTTTTTTTTTGAAAAGTGGGTTTAGGGTATTTCATAGTCGGCCTAGACCGACTTTAGACTTTCTTTACTTGTTTTTTTTTTAATTTTTTGTGTTGTGACAATATAAATAAATCTTTTGTAAGAATAGAAAATTTAAAGTTTTTTTTTATCGAATTTTTAAGAACACACAAAATGTGCACCCCTAGACTAGAAAACTGCCTTAATTAAATTAAATACATTTTGCATTGTTTCATTATTGCTGATGAAAGATGAGACAATGGACTAAAGCTGATGCAGTGCACCAAAGAAGCTAAAAACAATTCAATCGGCTGGAAATTTTTTGTCAATGGTTTTCTGGGATTTCAAAGAAATTGTATAGATCGATCATAATTTTGAAAAATAGACATAATTTCAAAAATCTTGCCCTTGTTTTTCATTCAAAGGCTAAGAACATTTCGATCGTTTTAGCACTATGTAGATAAAACAAATGATCATATTGAAAAAAATTTTGCAAAAAAAGATGTGTCAGTAATTAGGGGAACACTCTTGCACAGACAAAAGTGAGCGTAGGATATGTAAAACGATTTTATGATGGCTGTTAATTAAGCCGGATCAATTTTGGAAGGGAGGAAAAAAAGTCAGCCGGGCACCGCCTCCAAAGTTAGAGGGAGTTTTAAAAATTATTTCTGCACAATATCTTTTGGGATCGCAGAAATCCCCATGGAAGGGTTTTTGTTCTTCTGAATCCCTTTTTTGGCCAAAAAATTAAGTTTTTTGCATATAACTTTTTTTTCTTCAGATAAGCCAAGATTAACCCAAGATATTAGGGTGCTTCAAAATTAACATCTTTTCGAATTATTTATAGGATGTGATGCAAAAATAATAAACTAGAAAAATTAAATTCGCATGTTGATAAATTCGAACTTGTTTTGTTTGATTTCCATTTATGTCTTACTTATCTATCGCCCTATTTCCGAACCAAGGCAGACATGATTGAAGAAGTTTGACACCTGAAATTCTTGGATCAAAGCAAAAACAAAAAACGAAAAACTAAAAATTTTCTAGCTTTCGCACGGGTTTCAAAGTATTGTAAAATTCTTAATACTTAAAATGACTGATAATAGCATTATTTTGGCAAGTGCGCATGCAAAAAAAATTATTTTTTAAAATGATGAATTATCGATGTTTTTGCTTGTAAAATCAAAAAATTTTAAAATTTTTTTTATTCAGTATTTGTAAAGTATCAAAATCTTTCATTTTTTGCCGGGTACTATTTCAATATTATGCAAAAATTTCATTGCAAGCCACTAATTAAGCACTTTCAGATTAAAAATCTACACTCAGGGAAAAAATGCTGTTTTATCAAACAAATCATGGGTTGAAATAACAGATTTCACTGTTAAATATCATCCAACAAATGAAACTTTAAAATTAACAGTCGGTTGACTGTTAGACTATGGAACACGAAACCCGTATAAAAACTTATTTATTGAAAAATTTTCACTAGTTTGAAAGTTCATGTATGGCCGAGTGTGCTAACGTGTGCGTCTAGTACTCGAGTGTCCACGGTTCAAATCCGGCAAGGCCAACAAACATTTCTTTTTTATTTAAAATATTTTTTTTTTAATAAAAAATGAAATTTGCAATTTTTTTTTTGCAATGTTGTAAGCATTTTATTTTGAAGGTTATTTTTGACCAAACAATGAATGAAACAGAATTATTATTATTTCAATTATTAAATTATAATTATTGATACTTACACAGCGAGGGTTCGAACCCACGTCCCCCCGCATGACAGTCTAGTGAACTTCCACTGAGCTATTGGCAACGATAATATAAATATAGCAAAACACATCTTAAAACTATTGCTTAGGAAAAATAGACAATTCAACAACAACACAAAAATATTTCAACAGATAATTTTAACAACACAAAAATACTTTGAAACGTTCATTCAACAAAGAAAATTGTTTACTTAAACGCAAATCATTTAATCGAACAGTGTTGTTAAATAACAGTGGCCAACTGTTAATATTACAGTTGATACTTTTCTGAGTGTACACGTGCTTGAAAAACTTGAAATTTCGAACTATTAAACCTTAACCTTACCTTTTTTTCTACGTAACAAATCCTCTGTACAGCAATTAACACTCATTTTTTTTAAATATTTTATTTTATTAATTTAATTACTCTCACATTTGTACATTCATTATTTGGGGGAAAAAAAAAAACGATTTTTTTTATGCTAGATATAAATAAATTTTTATAACATTATATTACATTTATAATTAAAATTGTATTTTAATTTTCTTAAAATTTTAATTTAAACACATTGAGATCATCTCTTACTATACTTTCTTGCAGCGCCACTGTTGTTATGCGTTTCAAATCCTTCTAAGGATACGCGCAACAATGTTTCTATATTTGATAGAAAACTCAGTATGAATTTCAAAACATCGAAAGATGACATACTGCGCTGGCTGACATATACATCATATATTGGTCCGTTATTGCAAGAGCAGCAGCACTTGAGAACCTCGAAAAAATTTCGCTATCGACTAACAAGGCACTTCAGGAACTTGGCATCCGCTTTGAATACGTGCGTGATACTGACTGACACATGCTGTGGCTTGCTGCTTGATAAAACAGAGCTATCTTATCCACATTGAAGCGGAGTGCAAATAACCCCTTCACACTTGGCGCTGCGTAGCAAAATCGCAGCAGTGGTATCCAAGTGCAGCAGACGGGCAGGCATGGCTTGAACGTTGAGTGCAACGATTAACTCACACTTCGATTGCGTCCTCTTCGTCTTGAGCATCCTGCTGATGCTGTTGTTGCTGCTCCTCACAAGCATCACCAGCATCTGCATCATCATCGCTGAGCGCTGGACAACTGTTGTTATCTGCTGCGCGCTCTGGCGGGCTGCCGGGATTCAGCTGGGGGCTTGGAGTGCGCTGCAAGTCCACGCTATGCCGCTGTTTATCACTCAACTCACTCTGCACAGGACTGTGGGTCAGAAGATTACTGTTGTTGTTGTTGCTGCTAAGACTATGGCCAAGTTGCGGCACATTCGACTGATAATAACTGCTAAGGGAGGATAACGAATTCGAGGCTGTCAGATGGGGCATGGGTGCTGCAGCTCCCACAGGCATGCCAGGCATGCCGCTCATGGGCGGCACGCTGGGATACATGCGGTAGGAGAGTGGCTTTTGCAAGGCTGCCGCTGCAGCTGCTTGTCTGTAATACAAGTCGATGGCAGAGGGTGGAGCACCATGCGGCGATTGCGCTGCCGCATATGGCCAAGCGCCTAGGTAGGGTGAACCGCCGTAGAGGCGCTGAAAAGCGGCATAGTTGCCTGCTTCGGCGAGTAGTTCAAGTCCGACGGCAGTTTGACGCTTCCACTTGGTTCTGCAATGAAAGAGAAAAATATTGTAGTGCAAAACGAAAGACTTAAGACACAAACTTGCTGCAATTTTAATACATAATTTAGAAAAAGGCTCAAAACACACATTTAACTGCATTATTTTTAAAAACTTGATGATGTCATCATGACAACGCTCATTCTTCTCCCTTATTTACATTTTTTATGGCTTTATTTTTTTATAATATTTTTTAATAAATGCAAAATATTTGCATTCGCTGCGCTTAATGATTTCAAAAATTTATTAGCTTATCATTGCCATAAAAATCTACGCTGTCATCTACTTCAAATCATCCCTAAAAGTAGATAAAAACATAAAATATATAAACACACACACGCACGCACACTTTTGCATTAGTTTTGGTTTTGGGAAAACGTTTTTTAATGATCTGCACACAATTTAAGATGAAATAAAAAGGAAATTCGTCACGGCATGTTTTGGTATCTCAGCAAAAGGGCAAAACTTTCCCAGCAAACAGACTGGATGAGCTCGAGCATCAATGACGACGACGTCAGACTGAATGACATGCGCCACTGTCGAGTCAATACAAATACAATTAATCACTCTGCCAGCAAAATAACGCTCACTTCAAAACTATTAAAACTGACTACTTATGCACGAAATAGTGGCAGAGAAAAATTTAAAATTTTTTCCATTTTCCATTTTCATTTTTGCAAAGTCACTGGGTACCTTTTTTCAGCATTTTCTATGCTGCTGTTGCTGTTATTATTGCTGTTTATATTTCGCACTTAATTGTTTTGTCTTTTATCTTCTTCAGCATCACTCCTCTTTGCTCACCGCACTAACAATTACGCATCCATTGATCTTTTGTCTGCTATTGTCTGAGATAATACCTACGTCTTGACTACACACCCTCCTGCTGTTATTTTGTGCAGCTATAATTGTCTTAGCTACTTTTAATCCTATTACTTGTAGGCTAAAAAGAAAATAGCAGAAAAGGCAGTTTGTCCCAATTTTTTTGTTTTTTTTTTTTTTTTTTTTTTTTGTGTGTGCTTAGCAGCAATTAGAGTCAATGTGCAACAACATTTAATTAATGATTATTCTTATTGTTTCTTTTTATTTTGTTTTGTTTCAAGATGAACAGAACTGTTTAAATAATGCGCAGCTTAGTATGTATGTCATTAAGAGTGGCGCCAAGACGTATTTGGTGCTTAATACAATTATACAAAAATTTTAGCAGCAGGTCTTCAATACAAGTTTTTTGTTTGCAAATAACAACAACGTAGTTAAGGCTGGCGTAGATTTCTTAATTGGATGTCAATGCAAATTAATTAAGTTATTTGACAGCAAAGATGATACATAAATATTGTTTTTAAGATAAAGAAGTTTGTTTTATGATTTTTGAAAAAAATTCGATTCGAATTCAAGACTAATAATAAACAGTGTTGCTCTTTAAAGCTTCCATTTAAACAAGAAACTCAAAAAATTGTGCTTTGTTTTATTTGAATATCATGTTTTATATAAAATTTTGTATAAATTAAGAAAAGAAACGGCCACAAATATTTTGGAAAAAATAGCTTCAACGATTTAACAAGCTATTTCTTATACAGTTTGTTCTTTGGAGCACATTGCAAAGTTTGTTTTTTTTGCTTAAAGCTTGGGATAAGTTTGAACTAAATAAGATTTTTTGAAGCATAACGTGCATAAGGTCATCATAAGTTCAACTGTAACTAGGCCTCTAGCGGCTCTAAGAGCATAACACTTGGGTTTCAGATCTTTATATGAATAAACTCTTTTGGTATTAAAAAGTAGTCAAAAGGAATAAAACTTAAGTCACTCGAAAGGTACTGTAACATAGGTGTGCAGAATATGTACATAAATTATATTTATATTTGATGAAGAGTGTTCCCAACCTTCTGGGAGAACTTTTAAGTTGGTCGAATTTGAGTTTTTCTCCAAAAAAAAATCATCAAAAATTTACGTTTTATGCATTCATCACTTGAAGGGCTTATTGTAAAAACATGATATTCCACATAAAAAATATTTCGAAGTAATCGACCTTAAAGTTTTTAAAAATTGTTTATTTGTATGAAATCATTGAAATGCTTACAAGAACTCTTACGTATAGGGCCAAAATTTATCGGGTAATGGTCGCAATGTTTTCAGTGAACATCGATAATGTATCAAGAAACGTTATGTACATAAAATATGAACTTTTAAAGTAGTGTGGCTTATCATGTTTTTGCAATATGCCCTTCCATTAAAAAATTTGTTCAAAAAGGCGTTTTGAGTCCAAAAGTTCAACTTTCAATGTCAGTATCTTGGTTGAATTTTAACGATTTTCTAATTTTTCTCATTATTCCTGAAAGTTTGTTAAATTTTCTTTTAAATGTTTGAGGGCCTCGGTAGTCATATATACGACTTTGGAAGTTGTAGTTGGTGGTAGAGATGTTTGTGGAATGAGATTGCTTAATAACTCGTATTAACTGAGGTAAAGGCATAACACTTGCCTCATATTAAAATTCGCATGTTGCTATAGCGCTCCGCCACACATACAACATTCTACACTTGTTTCTCTTCATTTCACCTTCTCTCCTACTTATCTATCTCCCCATTTTCCGAAGCAAGGCAGACTTGACTGAATAGGTTTGACACCTGAAATGAAATCCTTGGTTCGAAGCTGAAAAAAAAACTGCCAAGTTAAAGAAAAAAACTGTCTCAAATTGAATGTTCTAAATTGGGAAGCCAATATCTCCGCCATCTTTGCAAAGATTTGATTTCTTTCTTTTTGACGTAGAATTACGTCTTACAGCGCGGTTTGTATGGGGTCGTTTTAACAGATTTTTTCAAGGTCATTAGGCAACGTTTTTGGCGAATACTTTAGGGTATACCTACAGCCTTTAATACTCTTCGTTCAAAGAAAATATATACACTAAAATATCAGATATATCCTGCGCTGAATGTATATCTAATTTTGGATTTTGTCACTATTATATTAAAGTCACAAAATAGTAAAATATAAGAAGAAAAATGCATGTTTTTATATAAGAAAATCAATCATCAGCTGCTTATGTGCCTGCTGCTTACTTTGGTTTTCTTTCGTTGTTTATGCTTGTATGCTTTGGTTTTGCACGAACTGATTGGTTCGCTTTGGCAGCACTGTAAGCATTTGTTTGCATTGGGTTTATGTATGCATTACTGTTCTAGTATACTAAGTGCTCTATTTTGAAACCAGAGGTCATGAACCTCTTTTCAACTCAGTCAATGAACTCAATCTGTCAAATTTAACGAAATGGTTCTGTGATCCGGTTAGATTTAACTCTTATGAAAAAACGAGTTGGATCATATTTCTTTTTATGCTTTTACCCAATAGATGGCGTAAAATTTTAATTTTTGCTTATAATGCAAATTAATTTGGATTCCACATCCCACTAGCACTAGCTAGTGTAGTTTGCAAACTATGCATCGAACAGAAAGTGTAGCTAGCAAACTAAATATCAGACAGAGACGAGAGGAAAGGACATGTGCTCAGCGAGAAATATAGTAACCATACGATTTTTTAAAAATCGGGGTCTTAATTTAAATTTGAAATAAGTAGTTAAACTGACGTAGCTCGCAAACTATATATCTGGCAGAGACGAAAGTGGCACCAATGGAAAGTGCATTTGCTTCGCCTTTTTTTCAACTAAGTCAATGAACTCAACTCAATCATACTTACTTTTAACTTTTTCTTTGTTTGGCCTCGATAAGTAGTCCATAATTGAGTGTTATTCATTTATTTTTTGATTTTTGGAAGATAAATAAAAATACGTGCAAAATTAACAAAACTATCGGACCAAAGAGATAAAGTACAAGCGGTTACAACTTAAACGGAATTCTACGTCTACACTTACGATACTATCGAAACTGTTTCTTTTTGTCTTTAAGGTTTATCAATTAGTTTAAAAAAAAAATTTTAAAATTGCACCATTATTTTTTTTTGTTAATATATAAATTATGCTTCTCAAAAAGAGACCACAAAATTTTATTTTTTTCTCGAAATATGGAATAAAAAATTGTTGTTAAAAAAATAAACTCAAAATTGCAGTTTTGATTTTCTTTCAAGAAGTCTGTAACTCATTTCAGTTGAATTTATTTTGTCTCGACACTAAATTAACAATTTGTCCTTGCCATCAAAAATCAACTCTACCCCTTATAATTTCTTTGACAAAATACATTTTTTTTTTAAATTTTTTTTGTTTTTTAAAAAATTAATAAATTCAAAATTAATTTCTTTGAAGAAAATATCTTCTTATCTCCAATCAATTTAATGTTATAGCCTAAAACTTATTTTACTATTTCGCTTATTCTTCATTTTAATATTCTTAATATATACAAGACAAGCGTCCTGCTCCGTGCTCTATATCGCTGAAACTGTTATAGTTGTTTTTGCTATGCTTAAGACATTTTCAGCCTGAACCACAACCTGTTTCGCTATTACAGTGCTTTTTATATGAAAAAAATGTTAGCCTAAAAGTATGCACACACAATTTTTTTTTTATGTTTATTAGTAAGGACACATTGAAGACGACCTAGAACAAAACAACATTTCAGGGGAATGAAAAATGCCATATCGTCTGTTACTTAATTATTTTGAATACGACCCCATCGTATGACGGGCTTCTATACTAATCTATAATAAATAGGCGTAGGGAAAACAGTTAAAAACCATTTTCTCACGCGTTTCTCAAGCGATATTGATTATTTTTTTTTTAAATGAATGAGAGTGCGGAAAAAAAATAAAAAAAAAGAAACAAATTGGCCATTTCAGCCCTTGAAAGGACTTTGACCGAGCTTCTTATGATCAATTGTGTTGTGTGTGTTATTAAATGTTTGCACACAATTGACCGAGAACTGCACCTACATGTTTTATGCCGACTACGAACGGCTAAAGTTCATGTTCTCAAGAAGCTTTACATGGCATTATTTACTCTCTGAGGTTTGCCATTGTCTGCAGAGAGGTGGTGACTAGTGTCCGACCGAAACCAAAATTTTGCCCGAAACCAAAACCGAAACCGAATTTCGGCCATTTTTGTAATATTCGGCCGAAACCGAAACCGAAACCGAAACTGAAAGTCTACATACAAATTTGTTTTTAAAAACATTTTATTTTTTTTTTTAATTTTATTAAAAGCTTTCAAAAACAAAACAATTCAAACAGATAATAATAACGTATACATACGATAAATATTCTTTGAATATTAAAGTTCAACTTTAAAATAATAAATAAAGAAATAATTTTTAATACCACTTTAAGGAACTTTTTAGTGTTTAGAGTTATTCGGTTTCGGTTTCGGTTTCGGCCATATTGATGCCGAATAGCCGAAACTGACTAAAAAGGCCGAAACTGGCCGAAACCGAAACCGAATATTCGGTCGGACACTAGTGGTGACCGATCAGAGAAATTTTTTTATTGAAAAAAACTTTTCGCCGCGGCTGGGATCGAACCCGGGCTCCAAGCATGCTAAGCCACACACGTAACCTGCATGCCACGGTCACCACAAAAAATAATGTTTTGACAAATTTGTGTTAAGATAATTTTTTTCACATTAATTTTTTAAAGAATCAACAGAGAATGTATGTGAAAAGTTGTCGAAATCTAGTAGTTAAAAGTAGGCAACAAAATATTGATGGAATTTCGATCCCGGCAATACTAGTTATTATTAATACTTCGATTATAATGCGTGTTAGAAACTTTGTGTAACATTTAGAGAAATTCTTATTGTGATATGAGGAGGAAACGTTACACATAAATTAAATTATAACACAATTGTGATGTCAGGATAACTAACTATGTGGAAAATATGCACAAGGTTAAAAAACTGTAATAATTTTTAAACCAATCATTGGCCTAATGCATTTTTTAATACTTTTTTTATTAGAATTTATTATCTTCAAAGTACTAGACATTTTTTTCACTTAGATTTTTGGGAACAAAATTTAAATTTAAGTTTAAATTTAATACAAAATAACTAAACCGTACAAAATCTTGGAGTAATTTTTAAACCAAATATTGGAAAAATGCAATTTGTATAACTTTTTTTTATTAGAATTGATACTTTTCAAAATAGTAGAAATTTTTTTAGTCTAAGCTGTACTTAAATATAATAAATTGGGAATAGAATTTAAATTCCTTTAAACCTAAGCTCATTTCAAAATGACCGTTTTTAAAATGAAAATAAACGTTAGAGCAGCACAATTTTCTCAGTGTAGTAACTTGAAACTAATCAAGAAAAGTTGCGAAAATGGTTGAAATTGGTCAGTTTCTAGAGGTACCTTCATTGGAAGGTAATTTTTTACATAATACTAAATTCCGCTTTAATTTTTATTCAATTTTTTTTATGAATCCATGCAACTAGTGTGGTCTAGTGGACTAGTGTGGTCTTTATATAATTTATTTTATGAAAAAATCGTCACAGTTGGAAAAAGTCGAAAAAAATTGGGTAAAAGTTATATTTTTGTAGAGTTAATGCACACAGATTACTCAAGTTTTTCCAAAAAATATATATAACGTTGGAAATAAGCGTTAATAATAATAATGGACCAATAAGCTGGCAAAGGCAGTCAAAATCGGTTTTTTATCATAAGTCCAGGTTTTGGGGGTGTCCGGCAAATTTCAAGTATAGAACATCCTTTAACTCGACAAGACCTACAAGAAAAATTATCTTCCAGGTATTTTAGACTGTCGCACTATGCAATTTGATGTCTATATAAATATTAAAATAAATTATTTTTAAAAAATATATTTCAAATATATTTACTCTAAGCAAGGGTTCAGTCTTAAACAACAATGGTTTTCTACAAGATATCGCACACTAAATACAAAACAGTCACAACTCAAAAAACATAACTTTTCAGGAAAAGCTAAAAATAAAAATCTTTGGTTGAAACTGCAGAAGAAAAACAATTTTCATTTAACACAAAAACTTCATTCTTCCAGTTAATGAAGAAAATAACGAAAAATATAGTCAGATATTTGTTTTATAAATTGATTTATAACAAAAATTCTATATAAAAAATTTTGAGTTGTGACTGTTTTGTATTTAGTGTGCGATATGTTGTAAAGAACTTACACTAGATGAATTTTCTGTTTTGTTTTGTTAAAAATCTATGTGATAATGAAAACAGAAAAAATTTTACTTTCGATGATTTTATTTGACAGGTTGAGTTGATTGACTTAGTTGAAAATAAGGCTAAGCGAATGTCCTTTTCATTGGTGTCACTTTCGTCTCTGTCTGATATGTAGTTTGCGAGCTACACTCAATTTTACTTCGTATTTTAAAATATAGTGAATGCCCCGCTCCGATTTTTCAAGAAATTGTGTGGTGGCGATTTACGTCTCAGTCCGATGTATAGTTTGCGAGCTAGACTAAAATGAGTAGTGGAATGTATATGGGTGATTATCCAAATTAATTTGCATTGAAAACAAAAAAAAAAACAACAATTTATCCAGAACGAAACTTGGTTCATTTTTTAAATAATAAATAGATTAATCATTTCACATATTTAGTTCTGTTACTTTCTACTAGACGCAATAACTAACGTTTTCTCTGTTAGAATGTTAGAAGCATACATCATTTCTGCCGAATAGATTGCGCCATCTATTGGGTAATAGCATAAAACGTAATATGATACAAGTGGTTTTTTTCATAGGAATTAAATCTTATTGGATCACCCTTTTAACGTGGAGTAGAGAACCAATGCTGCGAATCAGTTCGTACAAAACAAAAACAACACAAGCAAAAACAACGAAACAAAACCAAAGAAAGCAGCAGGCATAGCTTAAGCAGCTGATGATTGATGTTCTTATATAAACACATGCATTTTTATACCCTAAACCTGAAAGGTCAGGGTGTATTAACTTTGTGCAAACGTTTGAAACGGATAGAACGAAGCGAGTCCGGTATAGAAAAGTATATACATTAGAGTGTATCGAAAATCTGACCCCCAATTCCGGTACAAAAATTAAATAGTACATGAAAAATAATTTGGATTGGTGTACTTTTTTTTTATTTGAACCAATTTTGGCGTCCCCCGAAATGCATTTTTGTGCATTTTTTATCAATTTTTGTACTGGAGACCCATTAGTGGTTGATTTAAAAGGAAAATAAAGCTCATCAATCAATTCCTTTCATATAAAAACACAGAACTGCAAATTTTCATCCCTGTTGACAAATGCTCTGACGAGATAAAACAGTTATTTTCAACGTGAATCTACTTGTTATATAATATTTGATATGTTTTTATATTTTGTATGAAAGTATTTGAGTTTTATGACAAAACAAAAATGGTTTGGAAAAATTACCATCATCCGCCCACGGACACACCTACCTCATAATTAACATACAACAATAAAATTTTGTGTGTATGTGTTCTGTATTGACACAAAAATGATTTGAAAAATGGGTGTCATCCGCTCACGGACATGCCACCCCCCATACAAGCCAAAAATTGAAAATGGAATAAATAAGCCTCTGTTTAACCAACAGATATAAAATTTGGCATGTATGTTTTTTGTGACAAAACAAAGATGGTTTTAGAAAATAGACGGCATCCGCCCACGGACACTAATATTTTCAATAATATAATATTATTTTTTTTGGAAAATTAGGTTTAGGGTATTTCATAGTCGGCCTAGACCGATGACTTTAGACTTTCTTTACTTGTTCTTCTTATATTTTACTATTTTGTGACTTCAATATAATAGTGACAAAATCCACAATTAAATATTCATTCAGCGCAGGATATATCTGATTTTTTAGTATATATAGTATCTTTGAACGATGAGTATTAAAGGCTGTAGGTATACCCTAAAGTATTCGTCAAAAAAGTTTCATGGCCTCGAAAAAATTTTTTAAAACGACCTCATACAAATCGCGCTGAAAGACGTTATTCTTCGTTAAAAAAAAAGGAATCTCGAAAACTTTTTCACGTATTTGAATTAAATATTGCACTTTTTTTTGTTATGGTCAAAATTAATAAACGTACGAAAACAGAAAAAATATATCCAAAACAATCTTCAATTACTGATTGAAAAAAATCGAACACTTCATTACAACTATGAAATGTGATATTAATAAATGTGAAATAAATAATAAATATAGCTTTTTTAAACATATTGAGCTTACAAAATATAGGGATTATGATGGACTTGGCCAGCTTGAATTTCGGTTTTGAAAAGTATGCAACGGAATAACGATTTTAATGGAACGGAAATATGATGGACTTGGCCGGATTGCATTTCGGTTTTGAAAAGTATGCAACGGAATAAGGATCCAACGAAAACAAAACCAGCTAATTTTGAGAAGAACTAATCAAAAAGCATGATTTGATATCCTATAGCCACTGAGAACAAAACAACAATTTCAATTTTTTGAGAGACAATATAAGTTTTTGTATAAACAGCTGATTCTTATTGATACTGAACATTTTTATGAGATAAAAGGTGTGTTTCCGTACTCTACACTGTGTAAGTTCTGTGTAAAGTTCGGGCTGCGAGAGTAAATTGAAATTTGAGAATAGTGGCAAAAGAACGGAAACAGCTTCTAGGTAGTTTCGAGCATAAAACAGCTGTTTGTGACAGCAGTCGTGTCAAACGTAAATAGGGCCAATTGAAATTATCGTTAATTTGTTTGTGAAGTAAATTAATAAAATTAAATAAATAAAAAATATTTCTTTTAATAATGAAAATCAACTTATCGTCGTTAACAAACGTCAATTTGACATATGCTTGTTCTTCTTGATGCTTCTTCTTAATTTACTCGTAGTCTTGAGTTCGAGCTCACTCTGGTAAATTTCTGTGCTTGAGAGAGCGAGTTATGATTGTTCTTCTTCTCACATTTTAAGCACATAAAGTACGGAAACAGAAAATAGTAACACACAAGTTACACAGTATGAGTACCGAAACAGACCTATAATTTTACGTTTTTAAAAGCTCTGTGAATTAAAGCAATTATTTTTGTAATGTTTTGAAAGTGAAATGATTTTTAAAAATCTCAAAAACAATTAATGGACTTTGGTCATACACTGTCGTAAAAGAAGCATACTTATAAACTTTAAATTTAAAACGAAAATTTAAAACGAACTAAACGCATAGTTACACAGAAAATTAAAGATATTTGCAAAAATCTGAAATATGGTGACAAACATTTATTTTTTATAGTGAAAAATATATGTCATTTTGGAATAACATCCCGAAAAATATAAAAAAAAGGTGAAAAAAAATCCAAATTAAAACTGTTTTGTTGAGTTCATAAATATGTTATGAAAAATATGCATTTTTAGGAAACATCGTAATTTTTTCTTCAAATGAAGAGTTTGTTTAAAACGGCAGACCCTGTCAGAATTTCATAAATTTTTTTCAAGGTAATTATTCAAGGATTCATGTCATGTCATTCACAATTCTCATGGGTTCCTCACTTATTATTCTTGCCTAAGTGAGTCCATCTTATGATGGACTTGGCCGGATTGCATTGCGGTTTTGAAAAGTATGCAACAGAATAACGATTATAATGGAACGGAATTATGATGGACTTGGCCGGATTGCATTTCGGTTTTGAAAAGTATGCAACTGAATAACGATTATAATGGAACGGAATTATGATGGACTTGGCCGGATTGCATTTCGGTTTTGAAAAGTATGCAACGGAATAAGGATCCAACGAAAACAAAACCAGCTAATTTTAAGAAGAACTAATCAAAAAGCATGATATGTGATCCTATAGCCACAAAGAACAAAACAATAATTTCAATTTTTTGAGAGACAATATAAGTTTTTGTATAAACAGCTGATTCTTATTGATACTGAACATTTTTATGAGATAAAAGGTGTGTTTCCGTACTTTACACTGTGTAAGTTCTGTGTAAAGTTCGGGCTACGAGAGTACATTGAAATTTGAGAATAGTGGCAAAAGAACGGAAACAGCTTCTAGGTAGTTTCGAGCATAAAACAGCTGTTTGTGACAGCAGTCGTGTCAAACGTAAATAGGGCCAATTGAAATTATCGTTAATTTGTTTGTGAAGTAAATTAATAAAATTAAATAAATAAAAAATATTTCTTTTAATAATGAAAATCAACTTATCGTCGTTAACAAACGTCAATTTGACATATGCTTGTTCTTCTTGATGCTTCTTCTTAATTTACTCGTAGTCTTGAGTTCGAGCTCACTCTGGTAAATTTCTGTGCTTGAGAGAGCGAGTTATGATTGTTCTTCTTCTCACATTTTAAGCACATAAAGTACGGAAACAGAAAATAGTAACACACAAGTTACACAGTATGAGTACCGAAACAGACCTATAATTTTACGTTTTTAAAAGCTCTGTGAATTAAAGCAATTATTTTTGTAATGTTTTGAAAGTGAAATGATTTTTAAAAATCTCAAAAACAATTAATGGACTTTGGTCATACACTGTCGTAAAAGAAGCATACTTATAAACTTTAAATTTAAAACGAAAATTTAAAACGAACTAAACGCATAGTTACACAGAAAATTAAAGATATTTGCAAAAATCTGAAATATGGTGACAAACATTTATTTTTTATAGTGAAAAATATATGTCATTTTGGAATAACATCCCGAAAAATATAAAAAAAAGGTGAAAAAAAATCCAAATTAAAACTGTTTTGTTGAGTTCATAAATATGTTATGAAAAATATGCATTTTTAGGAAACATCGTAATTTTTTCTTCAAATGAAGAGTTTGTTTAAAACGGCAGACCCTGTCAGAATTTCATAAATTTTTTTCAAGGTAATTATTCAAGGATTCATGTCATGTCATTCACAATTCTCATGGGTTCCTCACTTATTATTCTTGCCTAAACTTTTTGCATACATTTTTTTCTTGTTTGTCTATTGTATGAGCGTTGTACGGCTTTAGCTTAAAAAATTTTAATTTTTACTCGAGTACTTTCTGCCATTTTGGGTTAAAATGTGGATTCCTTTATTGAGAATGCCGGCTTTTATCGTTGAAAAACTAACGCTGGTGGTTTAAGCAGTCATCTTTTGGTGTTAATTTATTCCCAGCTAGAGATTGTTGCAGAGATCGAGACAAATGATAATCTGACGGTGCAATGATAGGACTGTTAGGTGGATGCATCAAAACTTTCCAGCCAAATTTCCTAGTTTTTGCCGGCTCAATAAAGATGTGTGTGATCTTGTGTTGTTATGATAAAACACAACACGTTAATCAACTCTGGCCTCTTTTTTCAATTTCTTGCTTCAATCACATGGTGATGGTCAGTGTGGTGACCGTGGCATGCAGGTTAAGTGTGTGGCCTGGCATGCTCGGAGCCCGGGTTCGATCCCCAGCCGCGGCGAAAAGTTTTTTTCAATAAACAATTTTTCTGATCGGTCTTCACCTCTCTGCAGACAATGGCAAGCCTCAGAGAGTAAACAATGCCATGTAAAGCTTCTTGAGAACATGAACTTTAGCCGTACGGAGTCGGCATAAAACATGTAGGTGCAGTTCTCGGTCAATTGTGTGCAAACATTTAATAACACACACAACACAATTGATCATAAGAAGCTCGGTCAAAGTCCTTTCAAGGGCTAAAATGGCCAATTTGTGTGTGTGTGTGTGTGCTTCAATCACATTAATTTCGGACAGTAGATTCGAATCAAACTTTTGGACAGGCGATAGGTAGCGTTTTGTGGATACGTACAGCAGCACCTAATTTCTCGTCAATACTGGCTTTCACACCGTTCTTGGAGCTTCAGCTTTTTTTGACCAAGATCGTTTTCGAACAATATTATCGTATGTTATCCGCTTTTTGTGACCTGTTATCATAAGTTTTAAAAATGGCTCGATTTCGTTTCGTTTCAGTAGCGAATTGCAGATAGATATTCGATGCATTAAATTTTTTGCACTAAGTTCATGAGGCACCCAAACAACAAGCTTCTTTCTAAAACCCAGTTTGATTGAAATGGTTTAAAATGGTTTTCTGGGCAATTTTCAGTTTTCTTGCGATGTTGGGCTGCTCACATGATGATTTTCTTAAAGCCTTTCCATTATTTCATCGAATTTTTCTGTGAAGAGCGAGAAGCATCTTTAACTTCAAAATTTTCAGAACTAAATTTAGAGCACCAATTTTTTGTTGGGATTTTCGTGTTAAGAGAACCCAAATTTATAATAAAATAAATATAATGGGATGCCATGCACAGAAATTTTTTGTGATTTTGATTCAACCTGTATAAAAATAATGGATTCTAAAGCGATCATGTAATCCATGAATGATATTTTCTGTATTTTTTTTTCGATTGAAGCGACGAAGTTGTGGTGGGTACGCGGAGGGTAAGTTGGCCACTCTGCGGTAAAGTCAACAATGATAACAAGCAAAACCCTGTTTTAGTTTTTTCATCTCAAATTATTTTTATTTAACTGCAGGTCAGTAGATGTTAAAGAAATTTTCTATTTTTATTTCTGAATTGATGAACTTAAACTATGTTATGATTACGTTTAATTTAATGTTTTTTTATATGTTTTTTTATGACTTGACATACACTGCTTTTCTGAAGTAAGCATGGAAACTGAATATGAATTCCCTCAATCAATATGAATATTATTTAAATAGTGTCTTCATCAATTAGAAAGAAACGAGTTTTTTAAATAGTTTGCTTACAGCATCTTAAATTGTGCAAAAAATCAACAAAATGCTTAATCAAGAAACTTGTTGGCCATAAAATACTTGCTGCATTTAACAACTCACACTTTCACGTTCTCTCAAATATAAGAAGAAGCATTAAATCGTGCGACTCAGCATATTAAAAAATCATATTAAATAGTCAACTGATAAAGTTGTTGCATATGAATGCACTCTAACCGAATGTAGTGCTAATAAAATTGTTTATCGCACAGTGGTTAGACAAAAACTACACAACATACAACAACAACGTCAGAAAATATCTCTTAACACTAAACAGGAAGTGCTGCTAAATGCCTGCTTAACGCCAACAAAATGCAGCAAATTAACGCAAAAACGCATAAAAAGCGATAAAAATGGAAAAAAAAAAACATAGATTAGGAGCGAATAACACGTTTATGAAACTCGCTGCCCATTTGGCTTAAGCAAGAATGCGTGCATTAAAATGCATAAAAATAGATGGAATAGACGAATAAACGTGCTTATAAAAGGCTTAAACAACGCTATTGAAAGCATTCAAATCCATTCAAAAGCAGCAACTTAATCAAGGCAAGAAATTAAAATAAGAAAAAAAAATGCTTTTATGAGGCAGCAACAATATGTGCAGAGTGTCGAGTGCAGAGTCGAAAAGTGAATTGACTTGAGGAGCAGTGGTGATGATCGTTTAATCATTGCCACGCATACGGCTGTGGTTGAAGGTGCAGCAACATAAATAGCCGCTGTTGCTACAGAATGTTGCTGTTGATGAAGCGTTTTGAATGCGCATTCTTTGCAATTGTTTGCAATTTAAATGCAACTTCATTCTGAACAGCAGCCGCCAACACCACCGCCATTTGGTCAAAACGGCAACAAAACCAACAACAACGGCAATAGCAATAAAGATCAGCAGCAGCAACTTAAAGTGTTGCGAAACTTAACACCCTACCGTTTGCTGTTTGCCGTTTGCCAGTCGAAGGATAATAAATGAGCCTGCAAAGCGGCTTGAGTGGCAGCAACAAAGTCACAAAGCCTCAACAGCAGCGGAAGCCATGAAAAGCGTTTATAAATGAAATAACAATAAAACTCGGGACAATAATAAGAAAGCTGCTGCAACAGAATTTCCATTCATACATGCAGCATGATTGGCAGCTGATTTTTTTGCAATCTCAATCAGTCGCTTTGATGTGGCACAAAATAATAAAAAAGCACACACACACACACACACCGTTTAAGAAAAAAGTTGACTTAATTAAGAGACCATTTGAGCCTCTTTTAATTGTAATTAAAATGCAGCAATTCCACAGCTAATCCGTTGCCAATAAAACAACACATATACTCACCTTCGATTCTGATACCACGTCTTAACTTGGCAATCGCTCAACTCCAGCTTATTGGCCAATTCCATGCGATCCTGTACACTCAAATACTTTTGACGCTCAAAGGATTTCTCCAGCGTCTGTAACTGATGATCGGTGAATGCGGTGCGTGCCTTGCGCTGCTTCTTACTTAAACCCATTAGATTGTCACTCTTAATGCTGCTGTTGCCATCATCATCTTTGGCACCTGCAAACGTTAAGTAGAATAAGAAGAAGAAAATGGTTACAACAAATCGACATTGATGAGTATAAAATTGAAAAATTGCATTTCAACATAAAATACAAAAAAATAATAAATAAGAAAAAAAATGCAAATGCCTGAAGGAAACGAAAGACTTAAGCGACAAACTCGCTGGCAGCTTAAGTGTGAGTTTTTTTAATTGCCTGGTTGTTGTTGACCAAATGATTAATTGAGACGATGTGGCGACATTCGAGAGTTGTTGATGAATTGGTTAAGAAGAGTTAATAGCAAGCTCAAAATTATTAAAAAAAAAAAAAAACGGTAAAAGTTGTTTGCAGATGTATTTAAGAATGCATATTTAAAGTAATGAAGATTTTTTTTTTTTAATATTTTTCTTACATATTTCCAAAATGTATACTTAAAAGTGGTTGGATGCTTCTATCTCAAAAATATAGCATCACTTTCGAAAAATTATGAAATTGAACAAGTAAAGTAATATTAAATTATGTGGAAAACAATAAAAACCATTAAATTCTGAGCTTAGCAGAGTGCTGCACAGTGAGTATTAAGAGTAAAATTTCTTCATGGAATTCATTGGAATGGAGACTGCTGGAAGATTTTGACAGCTTTAGATTGAAATTAAATAGTTTAGCGACTGCCGATTATTGCTTGATAGCCAGCCTTTTAACAGTAACTAAGAATTCTAGAAATATCTGACGCGACAGTTATTGAAATGGCATCTGTTTTTGTTTTTTTTGAGTCTCTTAAGGATTGAAATCTGCTAAAAAAATACAAAAAATAGTTTTTCTATTTTTTCTAAAAAAAAAAAATTATTACAGCAACGATGAGGACACGTTTTCCACATTTTGTCCTTTGATAAAGAATGTGCCAACAAATTTCTTTACTTGTGGCATCGGTAGTAGAGTGGTGAGCTTACTTGACTGCAAACCCAGACGTCCGGATTAAAATCCCGGCCAGACCACGGTCCTTAGCTTTTACCTTTCTTTAATTTTTTACTTATTTTTAATCAACTGAAATTCAATATGCATCAATATTTGCGACTTTGGAAGTCGTAGTTGATGTTAGATATATATATATATATATATCGCGCAGATATAGCCAAATAATATTTATGTCTAAACTTCAATTTTTTTGACCTAGAATGATACAGTGTCTATCGTAGGTAAGCATAAGTCCCCAGCAAATATTTCTCAACGCTAGCCAATTAAAACTTCTTTGAATATTTTGTAATCTTAGAGACATGAACACTAGAGTGGTCCGGTCTTCATACAAAAAACTTTGGAAACTTCATCTTTTATTTTAAAGATGAGAAATCAAAAATAAAATGGTTTGGTTATTTTTTTTTTTCCCTGAAATAAAACCCGCCAAAATGGTTTTAATTCCAAAACGTATAGATTTTATGTCCGATTTTAGAATATTATGTGTCGGCAAAAAGACTAACTAGAATTAAATTTTCCTTCCAGAGTATTTTGAGTACCTCGTTTTAACCCCCTCCTCCTCTTGACACGATTTTGTTTTCATAAAATTAAACTTCTTAAAAATTTGTTCAAATTTAAAAACAAACAAAGAGAAAACAGACTTTTTTTCAAAAAATGCATAACTCAGTCAAAAGCATTTTTCCAAATGTAGATAAATGTTATTATTGTAGAGAATCGAACAAATTACAAGAAAAAACAATAAAAAAAAATATATTTTTCACTCCAACATGGTTTTATAGAGCTCCAAACTGGCGGCAGAGAAAAAAACGGGGCGTCGTGGTTGCAGCGCTGGGAGTCGCAAAAATTGTCCCATCTGGAAAAAAAAAATACTTTTTTAAATCTAAACATAACTGCTTATCGTATGACAGGAGCTTTTTTTTAAATTTTTTTTTGCAATTTTTGTTGATGTTCCAAATTTGAAAGTGTGTTTTTTCGAAAAAAATATTAACTTTAAAAATTCATAAAAAATCGAAAAAAAAATTTAAAAAAAGCTGCTGTCATACGAAAGCGAATCAAGTTAAAAAAAATACAAAAAAAAAAAAAAAAAAATCGTCCAAAAATGAACCCGCTAGTGCCGCAACCAATACGAAAAACATGGTTTCGAGATAAACGCGTTCAAAGTTTGTAAACAAAGAAAAATGCAAGGAAAAACAAGTAAAGAAAGCCTAAAGTCGGTCTAGGCCGACAATGAAATACCCTAAACCCGTTTTTCAAAAACAAAAAAAATTTTATTGTAAATGGGCGTGTCCGTGGGCGGATGAAGCCTATATTTTATATGCATTTAAATGTTGGTGAAAAATTTACACATACCAAGTTTTATTCCTGTAGCTCACAGTTAATGCCTTTATTGTGCTTTAGCTATGGGAGGTGGGCGTGTTCATGGACGGATTAATCCCAATTTTTGAACACACCTTAGTTTTGGTATAAAATACATACATACCAAATTTAATTTCTCTATGACAAACATAACCTTATTTATTGAGTTTAAAACTTTTTGGGATGTATGGGAGGTGGGCGTGTCCGAAGGCGGATGACGTCCATTTTTCAAAACCATCTTTGTCTTGTCATAAAAAACATGCGTGCCAAATTTTAGCTCTGTAGGTTAAACAGAGGCTTATTTATTGCGTTTTCAATTTTAGGGTTGTATGGGAGGTGGGCGTGTCCTTGGACGGATGACGTCCATTTTTCGAAGACATCTTTGTGTTTGTATAAAACACATACACATCAAATTTTATTGTTGTAGGCTAATTATGAGCTGAGTTATGTAGTTTTCAATTTTCGTGTTGTATGGGAGGTAGGCGTGTCCGTGGGCGGATGATGTCCACTTTTCAAAACCGTCTTTGTTTTGTTATAAAAAACATACGTGCCAAATTTTAGCTTTGTAGGTTGAACACAAGCTTATTTATTGCGTTTTCAACTTTTGGGTTGTATGGGAGGTGGGCGTGTCCGTAAGTGGATAACGTCCATTTTTCAAAAACATTTTTGTGTTGATATGAAACACATACATACCAAATTTTATTGTTGTAGGCTAATTATGAGCTGAGTTATGCAGTTTTCAATTTTTGCGATGTATGGGAGGTAGGCGTGTCCGTGGGCGGATTCCAAAAACATTCAATAGTGCAGATCCTTGGGTTCATGTGATCATGTGTACCAAGTTTCATTCAATTCTCTCAACTCCTTCTTATATACGGACAACACACAGACGGACAGACGGACGGACGGACGGACATGGATAGCTCAACTCACGTGGTGACGCTGATCAAGAATATATATACTTTTCTATACCGGACTCGCTTCGTTCTATGCGTTACAAACGTTTGCACAAAGTTAATATACCCTGACCTTTCAGGTTTAGGGTATAATAAAAATGCGCTCTCACTAATCTAGCTGTGACTTTTGAACCCATAAGAATTTTTCCATAAAATGAATATGTATTAAAATACAAAATTATAAAATTAAATAAAAATTAAAAAAGGTAAATCTTCTACTTGGCCGAAGTTAAAATACCCCCACGTCCGATTCTTAAGGGTGGAAGAATCTTAAATTGGAGAGCTTTTTGTATGAGATTCTGAGAGATTTTATGATTTTTATGTGTCTAAAATACATACATATCAAATTGTTTTCCTGCAGCTTAAATATAAGCCTTTTTATAAAGCTTTAAATTTTGGGGTTGTAGGGGAGGTGGGCGTGTTAATATGTGGATGACGCCCATTTTTCTAACATACTTCAGTTTTGACTTTAAATACACAAATACCGAGTTTCCATCTTGTAACTTTAATATTAGCCTCTTTATAGATTTTTCAATTTTGGGGTTGTATGGGAGGTGGGCGTGTTAATGTGTGGATGACGCCCATTTTTATAACCCACCTCAGTTTTGGCAATTAATACACAAATGCCGAGTTTCCATCTTGTAACTTTAATATTAGCCTCTTTATAAATTTTTCAATTTTGGGGTTGTATGGGAGGTGGGCGTGTTAATGAGTGGATGACGCCCAATTTTATAACACACCTCAGTTTTGACATTAAATACACAAATAACGAGTTTCAGTTTTGTAACTTTAATTTTAGCCTCTTTATAGATTTTTCAATTTTGGGGTTGTATGGGAGGTTGGCGTGTTAGTGAGTGGATGACGCCTGAGACTTCTTAGTGTTGATATAGAATACACATATACCAAATTTCAGTATTGTAGCTTTAATATTAGCTTCTTTGTAGAGTTTTTAATTTTGGGGTTGTATGGAGGTAGGCGTGGTTTTCATCCGATTTAGCCCATTCTCGAACTTGACCTTAGTTTTTTTTAAAAAAAGCTTAAATATCGAATTTCATTACGATAGCTTCAAAACTACGGCTGTAATCGTGTCGACAGACAGACAGACGGCCAGATAGACGGACATAGCTAAATCAACTCAGGTGGTGATGCTGAGCAAGAATATATATACTTTTCCATACCTACCACGCCTCCTTTTCGGTGTTACACACGTCGTGACAAAATTAATATACCCCTTACGCAGTACGCGTGGGGGTATAAAAATGTAGATTTCAAAAAACGGCCAATGTCATGTCCGCCGTTAATAGGCTTTTAATTAAAAATTTAAAAACCTATTTTTGTATAGGAGGTAGGTGTGGTTTTTATATTTCGAACTTGATTTTCATTCAGGTCGTGACAAAGTTAATAAAACGATTAAGCCATTTCCTTGGTACTTCGACCGTGCTTCTGATGAAGTGAGAAGCCTCGCTTTGATATGATTCAGTTGCGCTTATTAGCTTTTCAGAGTTATTGGACTGCGGAACCTACAGAGATTACTTATGAGTCTGAGTAGCTCATCGCTAAAAGATGTTCTATACTGCTTAACTTGTTCTGCAAACAACTTTGTTGTTTTAACAACCTGCTACTTCTTGCATTTTTTGGCATAAACTCTCAAAATAATTCTTAAAAAATTTGGTTTTTAAAAATTATAAAAATCTACACACAGTATTTTATAAATTAACTGTTCATTCTTTCCAACTATCCCATTGCTTAGTTCACAAATTATTTATTTTCTAATCAAATTTTTTTGTAAATTTTGCAAATCACTCTCTTAAATTACGAACTGTTTATATGATTATTTTTTTTGCCACTCTTTATTATAGCTTGCAAAGTGCGCTGCTTATGCTTTGAATCATATGCCAAGTTCGTGTCTTAAGTCTTTCGTTTTCTAGTAATATTTAATAGAATTTAATGGTTTAACATAAGCAATCTGCATGCTATCGTTCTTAAGTTTATACACTATATATATAAGTGTGTTAAAGTCTTATTAGCTGTTATAAAAGCTAGCAACAAAAAAACCGTTGTATAATTTTCCACTCTTATCAACTCTGATGATAATCGTTTAACAACATTTTCAAGCTTCAAGAAATGTGAAAATATGTTCATGTTATTTTTTTTTTTTATTTATTTTTATTTTGTATTTTGTTTTGTTTTCTATGCAATTAAAAGCAGAAGAAACATAAACAATAAACATGAACATGAGCAAAAGCAAAAAAAAAACAACAACAACGGCACTTAATATGCGCATTTTATCTAGCCACAAGCGTTATTTTTTTTTTTTAATTTACTCCACTTTTGCACAATTTTTCCATTTTCCTCACATGTTTGGCATAATTTTGGCTCTGCACAAATAGCTCGTTCTCACCTCGCATAGCGGAAATTCAACAATTAATTTAAAAAAATTCGTACAAGAAAGACAACGAACAGCGAGCGACTTAAGAGCTCAAACAATGGCTTGAGCTGCAGCTAATCTTTTATCTATTTGCATTTGTAATGAGTGCAGAGCATTATTTCTCTTCTTGTTGTTGTTGTTAAGTGCTGCACTTCTTCCTGCTATTTTTATTAATATGTCTTGTTTGTGGTATGTGTTGTTGTTGTAGTTGTTGTATCTTATAGCCCATCTTTATTTTTACTAAATCATTTACACTTAATGCCCCACTCAACTCAATCTAATTCCTTAACATGGTATAAAAACATGCTGCAAGCACCTCCTCTTCGGCTGCACTTGCATCAGGAAACACTTTAAACGTTTTCATTTTAATTTTCCAACTTTTCTTAAATGTTTTTTTTATTTTTTTAAGTTTCTGCAAAAAAAAACGAAACGAATCCACTGAATATTCATGGCTTCACGTTGTTTGCGGAAAAAAATATTTGCTTCCTAGTTGGTTAATAGTTTTTTCAATGCTTTTTATTTAATTTTTTTTTTTAATATTTTGCATTTTTTTTTATTTGCGCTTGTTGTTGTTTTAAGTGTTATAGTTTTATTATCGTAGCTTTTCTGACTGCTTTTGCAGCTTATTAAGACGATTGCATTGTGGTTACTGCGATACCAACAACTTTGATCATAAAATTTATAATTACTAATTTGTAACGTTGTTGCTGTTGCTGTTGTTGTTGGTGTTGCTGTAGCCGCATGTGCAACATTGTTGTGTTTGCATGCCTGGCACTCATGTTGAGACGGCACATGCAAATATTGCATAAAATTTAACATATATTTCCTCTCTTGTTTTGTTTTGATAAAGAAAGAACCTGCAAAAGTTCTACACAGCATGCTATCGTATAAATGTGCAATCGCGTCATTTTTAAATAAAAGTATTTAAAATTTCAATATTTGTAATTCCCTTATATGATACAGATTCCAATCAACAAGAGTTAAGATAATATAAATTGTATGAAGAAAATAACTAAAATGATTAAACTATAAAATGTTTTACGCTTTAACCTTTTGACTCTTGAATTTTTACCAGCCCAAGAAAAAAATATTTGTGATAATTCCTGTGTTTTATAGGTCTCAATCAATCAGACCTCAAGGTCAGAGTAAACATACTGTTGTGTTTAAGAAGTATGTACACAACTGTGTGCACCAAGAGTAAAAGAGTTAATGAATTCTCGGGCTACACCAATGTCATATTAGTTTTTGTTGTTATTTTGTATATTACAAAGTTTTTGTATACTTATGGAAAGCGTATTTTTGTATCAAAAATAAATAGCATGTGAAATGTTATGTGCTATAAGTTCAAATTTTTTGTAGCAAAACAAAAGACTTAAGAAGAAAACTAACTATAAAATTATGAAGTTGAATGAATTATGAACATTGTTTTAGATAAGCCTTAAAACGTGCTCTCAGTTTGCAATTATAAATAACTTAGTGATATGTAACTACGCCGATCTTCAATAAAAATTCCGTTATATGCTTATGTGAATATAGACTGAATATTAGGGTACATCGAAAATCTGGCTCTCAATTCTTTGAAAAAGACTGTTTTATCTCATCAGTGCATTTATCAATTGGGATGATAATTTGCGTCTCTTTGTTTTTATATCAAAGTAATTGATAGATATGCTTAACTTCGTGTTTAAATCAACCATTAATGGGTCTCTACTACAAAATCTGATAAAAAAAATGCAAAAAAAAATGCATTTTGGGGGATGCCAAACAAAATGTTCAAACCAAAAAAATTATACCTATCGAAAGGATTTTTCGAAAGAATTGGTGATGAGATTTTTCCCATACAAGTCGATACACTACTAAATATAGCCTATATAATAAAAATAATTAAAAAAACTATTCACTTTGCTTCGGTTTGAACTCATGTCCTCTTTAATACGATTTTGTTTGTACACTATTCAACCATTTTATTGTTCACATTAATTAATGATTGATTATAATCAACGTAATATGCTTCGTGTCACTTTGTAAGTGCTTCGAAAACTCGTATTTTGAAAGAACTTACAAAAGGTCAAACTTATTTCTATTTATATTGAGATACGAACATTTTTCAACTTTACGCAACAAATTTGTTGCTTATGTCGTGAATAAGCTGACGCAAACTTGTTTTATTTGTCAAATAAATACATATTTTTATTTAAAAATTTTCTTTCAATAAATATTTGAAAAATTTAAAAAATCTACTATTTATTTTGAAATTTATTGAATAAAGCATCATTAAATCAAGTTTTGGAGCATCCTTCGGAGGCCTTTCTAGAAGAAATCGAAATGGCTGCACTGCTCCGAAGTATTCTCTCCTTCTGCCAGCTCTGATCATCTCCTTCCTCAATCCTCAATACCAGACAATGTCAACAGCTTCTTGGGTACTGGAGCAGGCACACAACCTTATTACGGCTCTCAACACACCAGTAATTTCTGTCTTCAATGTGTAATTTCAGTAGCCAACTGATCTTTAATGAGTGAAGTCGTGTCACTGCGTGATATAAGCAATCGCGTGTTACAAATCGAAGCAAAAACAATACAAATAAAAAAAAAAAAAAAAAAAACACAACCAAAACAAAAACAATTGCAATAATATTCGGTGTTTACGAATAACTGCATTGACTCAACATGAGTGAAGACGCGGAGGGAGACGAAGATAGCGCAGCTGGGTGGCAGACAGTCTACGCTAGCAATGCCGTCAAAAGAAAACATTTAGAATCGCCAGAACTCGCTAGAAAGCGAACACCTAATAATTGCGAAGCTGTCGCCAACCAAAACCGGTTTTCCGAATTAGAAGATGAAGACATAGATGTGTTTAATGACGGATTCAACGAGGAGAGAAAAGAAGAAGAAAACACTAATCAGCCAAAACCACCACCCATATTCATACCAAACGTAACAAACATAAGCAAAATGATAACAAGTGTTGCAAAAACAATAACAAAAGATCAATTTTCTTATAAGTCATCTACAGGTGGACAGATTAAACTTATGGTTAAAAATGTTGAAAGTTTTAGAAAACTAGTAAGCTACTTAGAAAGTAGTAATGTAATGTTTCATACTTATCAAATTAAGCAAGAAAAACCTTATAGAATAGTTATTAAAAATTTGCATTATTCTACTCCAATTGATGATATAAAAAAAGAATTAAAAGAATTAGGTCATTGTGTTAGAAACATAATAAATGTGAAAAGCCGCATAACAAAAGTCAGTTTATGTATGTTTTTCGTTGATTTAGAGCCTAATGTAAACAATAAAGCAGCTTTCGATATTAGGTATTTAAATAATGCTATAGTTAAAGTTGAGCCTCCGAGAAAATATAGCGACCTAGTTCAATGTCATCGTTGTCAGCAATTTGGTCACACAAAGGCATACTGCAAAAAACCTTTTCGTTGTGTTAAGTGCGGTATGGATCATTCATCAACAGAATGTCAAAAAGTGAAAGATGCACCACCGCGATGTGTGCATTGCCTGCAAAATCACACTGCCAATTACAAGGGCTGTCGCGTGTATCAGGAACTTGTTGCTAAAAGAAACAACTCTAATCAAAATAGAATTTTTCCACCAAATCCGTTTCTTGAAAACTCCCGAAATAATACAAATCAAAACGTTAGAATGAATTCAATCAATCAAAACTTCGAAAATCCTCTGTCATACGCTAACGTAGCTAAAGCTGCTTCAACAGAAAATATTGAAAGCTCCTATCTCAGAAAGATTGAAATAATGATCAACAAGCAAAATGAGCTTATAAATACGCTTATGAATATGATGTCTACCTTAATATCCAGACTATGTCATTAAATCTTCGAATGGCAATATGGAATGCGAATGGTATTTCCAATCACAAATTAGAGGTGGAATATTTTCTTAACTCTAACTTTATTGATATTTTTATGATTTCCGAAACTCATTTAAATAGTAAATCGTTCTTTAAAATAAGAGGTTATGATCTCATAACTGCTAACCATCCAACTGATAGAGCACATGGTGGATCTGCTTTGTTGATAAAATCACAAATTAAATATAAAGAACTAAGTCCAATAAGGAAACCCTCAATGCAAGCAGCTAGTATACAAATCAAATCAGAAAACAGTTTTATAACAATTTGTGCAATATATTTTCCACCACGATTTGCAATTAGCTCACAAGAATACAAGGCCTTTTTTGGAAATATGGGGCAGAAATTCATTGTCGCTGGAGATTACAACGCTAAGCATCGTTGGTGGGGTTCTAGGTTGAGTAATCCTAAGGGTAGACAGTTGTATCAGTGTATATTAGAAAACCACTATTCAGTCCTGTCAACTGGCAGGCCCACCTACTGGCCAACTGACCCAAACAAAATTCCAGATCTGATGGACTTTGTGGTATATAATGGTATTTCATCTAGCGCACTTAATATTGAGGACACTAATGATCTTAGCTCCGACCACTCAGCAATTTTGCTTAACTTCAATGGTGAAGTCCAGAAATTGTCAAAAAAATATACTCTTTTTTCCAAAGCCACTAATATACTTCAATTTCAACAATGGATTAGCTCTCATATAAATTTAAATACGAGTCTCAAAAAAGAAAGTCAAATAGATGACGCTGTCGAATATTTCACTAATCTAATACATAAAGCTGCTTACTACGCAAACTCACCACAGCGAGAATCAAATAACTCTTCCGCTAATAGTAACTCACTGAGGTCATCCAGAGAAATTCGAAGTTTAATACAAAAGAAGCGAAGTCTAAGAAGAATATGGAAAACAAGTCGTAATCCTATCGATAAAACCAACTTTAATCGCGCGAAAAAGGAATTAACTCTGCGACTCTTAGAGGAGAAAAATAATTCCATCGAATACTTCCTCCAAAACTTAGATGTTACAAAAAATGATGAACACAGTTTGTGGAAAGCAACAAAGTACTTAAAGCGCCCTACAAAGAGAAGCGTTCCATTTAAAGATGAGCTTGGAAATTGGTGCAAGACGGACGGTAAGCAAGCTGAAGCGTTTGCAAATCACTTAAAGGAAACATTTACACCATTTTCATTTAACACTGATCCTAGTGACATTGTTAATTTTCTTGACTGTCCTTGCCAGATGGATCTACCTATTCGTCATATATCACCAACTGAAATCACTAAAGAAATTGAAAAACTAAACAACATTAAATCCCCTGGCTACGACTGCATTAATGCTAAAGTTGTAAAGAATCTTCCTAAAAAAGGAGTAATTTTCTTGGCAAATATTTATAATGCTATGCTGCGTCTAAATTATTTTCCAACACAATGGAAGTGTGCTGAAATAATAATGATCGCTAAGCCGGGCAAGCCAGAAAACTGTTTAAAATCTTACAGACCAATAAGCTTATTGGCAACATTCTCTAAAATATTTGAGAGAATATTTTTAGAACGATTGCTGCCAGTTTTACACTCGCGTCAAATACTGCCAGATCATCAGTTCGGGTTCCGAAGCCAGCATGGGACACCTGAACAAGTTCATCGTGTTGTAGAGGCTATAAGTACAGCGTTAGAAAAAAAATTGTACTGCTGTGGAGTATTCCTCGATGTACAACAAGCTTTTGACCGAGTATGGCATGAAGGATTATTGTACAAAATCAAACAACTTTTACCGTCTCCGTACTACCTTTTTTTTAAATCATATTTAAACCATCGTCATTTCTATGTCAAAGTCCGAGAAGATCTCTCACAAGTATGTGAAATAAAAGCTGGTATACCTCAGGGCAGTGTCCTGGGACCAGTTCTCTATACAATATATACCTCAGATATGCCGATAACAGAAAACACAACAGTTGCAACTTATGCTGATGATACGGCTATCTTAGCCTCAGCATTATCAGCAGATCAAGCAACCAACATAGTGCAAGACCATTTAGACCAAGTAGAAATTTGGCTTAAAAAGTGGAATATAAAGGTCAACTCGATTAAATCCACACATATCACATTCACAACAAGGAGGGCTGAATGTCCAAATGTAACAATCAACCAAACAACCATACCTAAAAGTAGCACTGTTAAGTACCTTGGAATGCACCTTGACAAAAGACTTACATGGAAAAGTCACATCAAAGCAAAACACCAACACTTAAAACTAAAAACTAAAAACATGTGGTGGCTTCTTAACCCGCGCTCGAAACTGAGCTTAGAAAATAAGCTCATACTATATAAAGTTATTTTAAAGCCTGTGTGGACCTACGGCATCCAATTGTGGGGTACAGCATGCAACTCCAATGTTGAAATATTACAGCGATACCAATCAAAAACTTTAAGAATCATTGCAAATGCTCCGTGGTATCTCAAGAACAACATCATTCACAGGGATCTTAATATACCAAAAGTAAAAAACGAAATTAGTAGATTTAGTTGCTCATATCTGGAAAAGCTATCCAATCATCCTAATACGCTAGCCAATAACTTGTTAGATAACAGTCAAGCAATCCGTAGACTTAAGAGACATCATGTATTAGACTTGCCATCTAGATTTAATTTCTAGCTCTAAACAATGTTAATTAAGTAATTTGTTCCTTTGTACACTAAGTGGTACAACGGACTCTGTTAGTTAAAGTATTGTATAAACAAATTTGCTTAATGTCTAGATTAAGATAGATTGCAAATAAATGAATAATAATAAAAAAAAAAAAAAAAAAATGTGTAATTTGCTATTAGGCTAAACAACAATACAACCGAATACATTCCACTGTTGTCTGTCAACAATACTGTGTCTTCAATACACTTATTATGACACACAACAAGTGGCACATCGCGCTCACGCCACTTTATAATAAATATGCAAAAAATTAATTTTTTATTATTAGCAGCTTTTTGAAATTAAACCGAAATTGCTTGTTTATTTTTATTTTTTTTTTTTTTTGACAGCGAACAATCAAAGCACCAAATTCTACATACGTTCCACAATCAAAAATAACAGCAAGGTATTGTTGTGAACCATAATAGCTCAAAACTGCTGTGTCGTCTTGACTGTTGGAGACAATAAATTAAGGATTTCGACCTCTGATGGACAGAGTAAAAAAAGATTTCTTGATAAATCTAATTTACTCACTGGAACACATTCACTTGAATCTTTCTTGCCACAACGTCGATGGCCACGACCACCAATATTTCACGGAATCCACCACGTGCGGGAGCTGTGTTTGCACTTTTGTAGATATGCAGTAAAATCGATAGTTCAAAACCGTATAGAATTCCAAAACGAGTTGATGCAGAGCATCAGCGAGTTTTTCTTGGAATAGGTTCTTAGTAGATCCAATTGCGAAGTTTTGGTGAATCTACTCAATACCAATTCAATGAAAAAACACATCGATACTTTGCATGAACTGATTTTGGAACTCAGCATCTGTCACAAGCCTTTTTGAAGAAAGGATACTACAGATAAAAGAGTCTTTTACAAATATAGGCGATACAGTTTTTTCGCCTTGTCCTCGCTGAGGCGAGAGGAAATTATCTCTAAATAATTTATTCTTCATAGTCGACAATTCATCCCCATTGTTCCGCTTACTAGAATTGTGAGGATGACTGAAGGAGTATTAAAAGTATTCAATTCCTTGGTGCACTTCTCAATTGTAATTTTTTGTGTCTTTTCGACAACTCGACTCTTTTCTACGAACGAACTGCGGCTCTCAGGTGAGACTGCTGTCCAACAGCCATAGCAGCTCTTTGTAGGTTTATATTGCTTCTTAGATAAGGCTGCGATGTTATACTTAGGTTGCGGTTATAGTGAACGCCGAGTCAGACAGGCAATGTGAACAAGCGAGATATATAGCTATCTGCATCTCGTTTTTTCACACAGATTTCAGCCTGCCTGTCTGCCTGTCTGTCTGAATCGCGTTCACTATAACCGCAGCTTAAAGCTCCCTGAAGTGCTTGCTTACTCAACAGAGTAGATGTTAATTTACTATTGACACATACATGACTCATCTTCCAACAATAATTTTTATTCAAGGCCCAGGTTATATGAAAAGATGAGTTTCGTGCCTGCAAATCCAAAAGTTTATTTGGACAATAAGCAAATAACAGAATTTTATGTTTTGTAGTTATTACCCTACTTAATAAAATTTGAAATATCAAGACAAGATTAAAAAACGGGAAGTTTAAGTTCTTTATAAAATTTAAAAGTTTTGACGAACACATTTTTTATTTCTGTATTTCATTTGGAAAAAAATTTAACTGAATTAGCGCTTTGTGCTTCAACTCTATATGAGCGCTCAATCATACGGAATGCGATCAGTTGGAGTTTACAAACAATAAATACGAATGTACTAAAAGTTCGTTCATGTCAATTCTAAATACGAAGAATACGATTTACGATTTACGAAAAGTTATGAAGTGACATGAATCCCCTTAGTATTTGTATTTGTAAGCATTGTTTTTGTGTTTATATTTATAAACAAAAACAGAATCATTTATATTATTTATTGTATTTGTATTTGTAAACAAAAACAGAATCATTTATAATTCAGATCTGATTCAGACCAAAATGGCGTTTTTAGTAGCATTTTCTTACAGCAGCAGTCTTACTTTTTT
The DNA here is from genome assembly GCA_958299015.1 of Tetanocera ferruginea. Classification (NCBI taxonomy): domain Eukaryota; kingdom Metazoa; phylum Arthropoda; class Insecta; order Diptera; family Sciomyzidae; genus Tetanocera; species Tetanocera ferruginea. The sequence goes on along the minus strand of OY282643.1, from coordinate 62,310,063 downwards.
GACCACAAATACAGCAGGAAATTTTGAAATTTTTCCCATTTATATTAATTTATATTAATTTCTCTCATTTTCATAAAAGAGTCAACTAACAATTGAACTTCCAGAAAGCTTTTGCAGGAAACATTTCCGTTCCCTCCTTATCATGTGTGCAAAATCTCAGGTTTCAGTCAGATATTGAGAACTGACTGAGTTTTGACAAAGTACTTTGATGTTGCTTTTAGAAGCATCTTAAAAAGGATCCACTCTCACATGAGCAACCTCGCTCTCAGAAATACAATAGAAATTATTTGAATGGTGTTTGTCTTTGCTACGTTCGTTCTTTCTATTTCAAAAAACGTTCTTTCGTACAAATCACTATTGCCAGATTGAGATAAATTTCCCTAAATGAGGTAAGTTTTGGCTCATTTCTTAGCCAGAGGTAATTTTTGACTAAAAATGGTAAATTTAGCAAAATAATTATTTTTTTAGATTTTAAAATATTTTATATTAATATCAGTACAGTTACCTCTCTGAACGTACTCACAAACAGTCCTTTATTATGGTGAATCCACTTAAAAAAAAACAAACGGTTGAACAAAAGTAGGCTTATTAATTTTTGAGTTGCTACGTGTTTCGTCTTAAAAAGTAAAAAATTTGCTGAGGTACTTCCACAAATTAGCAAATGTTTTGAAACAATATAAAGAAAAATGTTCATGAAAAAGTCGAAGAAGTCTTTTTCATATTGTATAATGAAAAAGTTGCTGATACTGGGAAGAAAACAATTGCTCAAAAGGTTTTGTTGTGGAAGTAATGAAGTAAATTATAAAGGCTGTTAATCATATAAAAATTTGTAATACTTTTTAGAAAACCGTAACTTTTCCCAGAAACTGGTAAATTTTTTCCAAATAGTGGTAAATTTCATTTGGGCTCTCTGGCAACACTGGTCAAAAAATTCACCAAGCACGTTTAATAACGTTTAATAACTATTGTGTTTTTCACAAAACGCGACTGTTTACACCGCCTTTTTCACGTTTTAGATTGACTTTCTGCTTTAACTTCTTCCATTTTTTTTCCATTTAAACTTTCAATCTTACTTTTATTTTTTCTCATGTCCCAAAAAAGCAGCTTTGACATCATTTGGCGTTGCCACCCTTCATTTTTTCCATGATGTGTTTTGACTATCCAGTGTTTTATGTTTTTTTTACTATAACTGAGTATTCGCTCTAACATGAACAGCCTCACCCTCACGAAGCACTTTAACTTGGTAAAAATTATAAAAAACTAGATGGTATTCACGATGCAGACGAAATAATTGTGGAAATATCATTTTAAATCTGTAAGAGGTATCATGTGTATCCTTTTAGTACCAAAGTATAATTCAATTTTGCTCAAAAATAATATCCTAATTTAATATTTTTTCAAAATGGGCAAGAACATTAAGAATATAGGATTTGATTCATCATCGTGAAGTTCAACAAATAAACTATAAGTTAACACATGATTATGAAATTTATATATTTTTAATGGTGCCGCCTGTCCGCATTAACAAAAAATAAAAAGCCTTCTCTTCAACTCCACTCAACAACTCATCAAATTTCTAAAGTTTTCATTACTTGTGTTGGCCTTCACAGCACTCCATGAATTCTCTAAAGGGTTGAGGACTTTGAGCCTGTCAATTCGAAATATTTATTTGTTACTTTTTAAGCCATTTCTTCACAATCTTTGCTATGTGTTTTGGGTTATTATGGTGCATAAAAGTCCACCAAATAGGCATGTTCTCAAATGTAAATGGTTTCATCTGGCTTAGTATATCTTAATACATAATTTTATACCCTAAACGTGCAAGGTCAGGGTATATTGACTTTGTGCAAACGTTTGTAACACCTAGAAATAAGCGAGCCGAGTATACAAAAGTATATATATTCTTGATCAGAGTCACCTCGTGAGTCGATTTAGCCACATCCGTCTGTGTGTTGTCCGTAAACATAGGATAAGAAGAAGGAGTTTAGATAATTGCATGAAACTTAGTACAAATATGCACATGGACCCAAGGATTTGTACTATGGAATATTTTTGGAATCCACGCACGGACACACCTACCTCCCATACAACCAAAAAATTGAAATCACTGTATAGAGGTTTTTATTAAAGCAACAGAAATTAAATTTAATATGTATGCATTTTGTACAAAATCTAAGACATGTACAAAAAAATTGGCGTGATCCGCTCACTAACACGCGAACCTCACATACAACTCAAAATATTAAAAATACCATAAAAAAGTTTATACACGGCCTACAGGGATTGAGCTTGGTATGGGAGGATCTTATTTCAAAACTAAGGTGTGCCCACAAAATGGGTGTCACCAGCCCACGAACACGCCCACCTCCCATACAATCCACATTAGTGAAAACTGTTAAAAACTGGAAAGGAATACGTGGACTTTGAAAAAATTAGGAGTAATTTAAATATATATAAGTATATATATTATATATATAATATTATATATATTATAAGTATTTCAATATTTATTTTAATATGTTAGGAGGTTTAGGGTATTCCATAGTCGGGCTGGACTTTAGAGTTTATTTACTTGTTGTCCATAATTCCTGGCAAACGAAAAATTGGCCCAACGCTGTGCCAGGAAGTAGCTTCCCAGGCTATTAGGTTGACTCCTTCACGCTTTAATGATTTTTTGTATACTTCTGATTCAAGACTTTTGGTGAGCCAAAGATATGTTTTCCTTCTGGTTCAACCCTATTAAAAAGGCTTCTCATTTTCTAAAATGTTCATTTTTATATATCAAACGAAAGTTTTAAAAGCTCATTTCAAAACATCTGTTTTTAAAATGAAAATAAATGTTAAAGGAGCCTCTGTTAAGCTTATCTGCGTATGAGCGGAGCCACACTTCCTGGTTCAATGCCCATTTCAGTCTCCCCGTTACAGGATAAAACCAAATAGCAACTCCAATCTAAGTTTCCATGTTCTGTGATTGTTATTTTCAAAGCTATTGTGTAAAAAAATTGTGTCTTATAAATATTACACCAATCTTATAAAATAAATAAACTGACTGTTATATTTAAATTTTCTCACAAAACTCTAAATAGTCAAAATCATAGTACAATTAAACAAGGTAGCTACACGGTTAAAAATCTTGGACTAAATTTTAAACTTTTTTGGATTACATATAGGACACGACCAAAATAAGATTATTTTTTAATCCAATGAAAAGTTTTAAATTTTTCAATCCAAAAAGGATTTATTTTTAATCCGCAAAAAGTTTTAAATTTTTAAAGTTTTTAAAGTTTTAAAGTTTTAAAGTTTTAAATCCAAAAAGGAATATTTGTTAATCTACAGAAAGTTTAAAATATTATAATCCAAAAAGGATTAGATTTTAGTCCAAAAAAGTTTAAAATATTGTAATCCAAAAAGAATTACTTTTTAATCCACAAAGGTTTAAACACAGCTTACTGTAATAATGTATATAATAATATTTTGGTTTAGATTTTAATAAACAATTTGTTTCATTTAATTAAATATAAATTTCGCATGCTTTAACAACATTCAGAATAATATTTAGCTTAAATTTCGTAGTATTAGTAGTTTTTAATCTTATACCTGAATTACAATGCGGCACTGGCAGCGTCAGTGGCAGCGGCATTGATCAGCTGATATTTTAGGAATACTGTTGTTCAATGGTGAAACTAACATAGCAGCAGTGGTAGTAAGCAGTACTGCCGGGGTTAGCCCTATTTCTAAATTCACTGCCAACATGCAAATAATTAAACTGCTAAGAAAAATTCCACATTCACTGCTTTTGATGCTGACGCTGAAACTGCTAAATTGAAGTTTCCAGGCAGTAAAATACGAAACAGCTGATCACTCCCGCTGCCACTGACACAGCTGCTGCCTCTGCGACTGCTGCATTGTCATTCAGCTATTTTAATTCAAAAATAGTCTTAAACTTAAACTTTTTCGGATTAAAAAAAATTAAACTAAAATATGGAATAAAAAATAGTACTTTTAGGATTAAAAATTCCTTTAAATCAAAGTTTGGATTAAAAACTAGTCCAAAATTTGTAACCGTGTAGATATAAAGCGTTACCAAATGGTGAGAAATTACTCAGAAAATGGATGGTAAACTCTCCAAGAAAACAAAGTATATATTGTTTTTGCAGCAAACTGCAAAAAACTCTTAAAATTTTTATTCAAAGCCAACGTACCAAAATATTTATATAGTAATAGGACTTGGATATTTCGATTGAAAGAAAAAAAGAGAAGATTCCGAAAACGTTTGCCAGGAGAAATGGCCCAAGATGTTGGACTAACATTGCAAGAAGAGCTATGATTTTTTGCCTTCGCAAGTATCTTCGAAATAAAATTTCGCAATTGAAACATATCACTCTGAATGATGATTATAATTCCTTTAGCGAATCATACCAGAAATAATCGAAAACTGTCGCGAATAAAATTCTAAAAATTATAAATGCAAACATTTGCCTACAAATGAACTATCAAAATGTTGGCACAAGCCGGCTAGTCTACTTAAGCAGTCCCTCACTTCAGCTACACAATGTGCTGCCAGCCACAAATATGCCCTCTGCAAACATAATACCGACGACTACAACTACAACAACGACGACGACGACGACGACGGCTTTATGTTAAAATATCACATTATTTCTTTTAGTGTTACTGTGTATCTAAGAGATAGCAAACACAACTTGAATTAGATACTTTAAGTATCTTAGCGAACGCATGTGCATGTAAAGTGGTGGTGGTTGTTGTTTTTGTTGTTTTTGTTGTACTTGTTTTTATTATTATTGCTATTTTGCTCTTATAAAACTTGCATTCAGAGGCTTACATGCATGAAATTGTATTTTAACTGAGCTCTGTATGTGCTGTTTGGTTGGTGTATATGTTGATCTTGTTGTTTTTGTTATTGCTGCTGTTGTTGTACATTCTTCTAACTCGTCTAAGCGTTTTAATCGATATGCAAATCGTTACTAACGAGTCTTAAAGTGTGCTAAATGTGCGCTAAAAATATTGCTGAAGCGAAGAGTTGTTAATTGCGCCGCCACAATTAAACGGAAATGATTTGACAATTGAATGGGTTTTATTTACAATTAAGAATGATTAATGCAACGATGCTGATGAGGATGATAATAAAGGTGAACGCAAAATAAAAAATTCCACGAAAGTTGATGAACGAACACTTGTTGGAATTCAGCTACAGTTTCACTTGCGTTTTTTTTTTTTTTGCATAAGACTACTAATGCTGTTGCTTTTTTTTTCTTTGTTATAGCCGCGCAAGCGCACTCAGCTGTTATGAAGTGTGATCGAGAGCGATCGATTCATAAATTCCTGTCTTGAAAGCGCACCACATTCAGAGCTATACGAGATAGCTTAACACTTCACTGACGCGACGTCAACAAGGATCAATTTCATTGTGTCTCGTAAATGTGTGTGTTTGTGTGTGTGTCAACTTGCACAAAATATGTATGTTTTGCAATTTTTGTCAAATTTATTTGTTATGATATGCATACATTCTTAATTTCGGGCACAACAGCAACAATATCAATATTGAAGGCGTAGCGTTAATGTTACGCCTTGTGTTATCGATATTTAATGGTATTTTATACGCTACAAAGTTGGCGTCTGGTTTAAGTTTGTATACAGCTGTCTGCGTATATGTGTGTATGTGTGTGTGTGTGTGATCGCACGCGTCTCATGTGACACGCGTGTCTTTCAAATTAAAACTGTTTTTTATACTATTTCGAAGTTATTTATTCAGGCTTGAACGTTAGAGAAAAAACAAGTTTGTGTCTTAAGTCTTTCGTTTTAAAAGCATGAACATTAAATTATAATGATTTTTATAATTTTAGCTAAGAGAGCAGTTTAGTTAATACGGCTCAAAAACTAACTTAATGCTATAATAACATTTAGTAGGGTTATAATATTGGAAAAAAATATTAACTTTAAGCAAGAGCTCTAGTTGAATTGCCTAAAACACGCATAAATTTCATAAAATTATTTTATTTGAATTATTCTTTTGCTATCATTTTAGGCAGTATTTATTACTTTATTTTTTTTTTCTCGATTTTGAATGTTTTTTAGTATCTTTATAATTAGTTACTTAAAAATTTATTTATTTTTTATAACTTTTGTATAACTTAATGTTAAACATAAAATCGAACTTTTTTACAAAGTAACTCCGAGCAAATGTCAACACTTATATAAACTTCACATTAAATTCAAAAAATCGGTTTCACTCAAAAATACAATAACAACAACAAAATCTTCACTTTGATAATTCGTGTAGTACTTTTTTAATATTTGTGGCATTTTGCATTAATCTTTGACGATTTAGATGATGTTGACGATGATGATGTCATAAATTCAACATTTAAGCAGCTCAATTAATTGCTTGAGTGTTGTTGTGTTAAATAAACAGTTATCTCTAAATTGGCAATATTGATTGCGAGTGCAAGTTATAAAAATATGCTTAAGCAAACAAGATTTGAGAAAAAAATCAATAAAGCTAAAGCAAAAACCTCTGCTCTGATATAATTAAAAATGTAATTAAAAATTTCAAAGCTTCTGATATATGATGAAGGGATATATTTTTTGCTGCAAACTTGAATGTTAAATTTATATTTCTAACTACGACGGTTACGTTTTAAGTCTTGCACCTTGGTATCACTTAACAGTATTAGATAAATTTTGACAGTTCCATTTGACAGCACAATCCAATATTTTCAGAGGTTTTAGAATTGAATTTCAGTACAAAAATTAACTTTATTCATTTATTTATGCATTTTTTTAACACTATTTTATATTACTTCGACGTGGATTGACGAGAACATAATGTACACATAAACTACATCGATAAACTTTAAGTTCGATTTTTTTTTTAAGATGAATTTCTTGAAGGTCCTCTAATATCGATGATATGCGTTATCTGTTGGACGCAGAACTACATGTGACATAGCATGTGATAGTGTCATACTTGAGCATTAGTGGGACTAGCATGCATTCGAATTAACATGAACATAAAGGCGTCTAGAAGATTTGTTTCCCTTGGATATGCCATATTTTGGTGGTTGCTCAAAAAAGACTCGTGTGGTTTGTTGCAAGGAAATTCTGGAAAAATATAGCAGGGTTGGTTCGAAACACGTCTAAAACAGTTCAACAAATGACGAATTATGGGTTTTCGCTTATGAATCCGAACCGAAGCAGCAATTAAATGCTTGGGTCTTTCAAATTAAGTAAGACCCTACAAATGTTGTCCGAAGACAGGGCACACCAAAGCAAAAGGTCGCTAGTTTTTACACAGAAACCAGTCATGTTGAAAATGAAACATTTGAGCAACAAAGAACTGTTATTGCTAAATGTAGACAAACACTTCTATCACGTCAGTCTTTGGAGAAATGATAAAACCAGCCACCGAAGGAAGATCACCCTGTACTTTTTATATGACGACACCAAAATTGTATAAAAGTTTAAACCACGTCATACACTAAAACTAAGTTTAAGTCCCGCATGGTTTACAAATTTAAACCACGTCAAATACGAAAACTAAGTGTAAGTCTAGCATGGGCTTAAAATGTAAATTCCTATTAGTTTAGTTTTAAATTTCGTAAACATTGAAATACACAATTAGCACGTGCAAAAAATTTTATTCCGTGGCTCAGTTGGTAAAACGGTTATCGATTTGATTTGAAGAATCGAGTGACCCTGATTCGATCCTCAGCCAGACCGTTTATTTGATATATGTTTTTTTTTTTATGTGTTTTCAAGTGTGATTTTAATTTTAAGCTTCTATTGTTTTCTGATTTTTTAAAATTTAGAACATTTTTGATGTCACTACTTTCGTGTTAACATATTTAAGATAGCAAAAAGAAAACTGCATTTTTATTAAATTCCTTAATATTAGAAATCTAGCAATACATCTGAGGAAAGCAATAATCCAACGAGAAGATCTCTATTGGATAGTTCTCTAGAGTTTTTAAGACGTGAGAGAAAAATGGGCGTCATCCACCCACGAACACGCCCACCTCCCATACAACAAGCTATGTTATGTATGTCGCACACTTCGCACTTGCGATTTGGCGTTAGTACACATGTTGAACTCAAACAAAAATCATTTATAAAAAAGCTAATATTTTTTATTCTTATTCAAGATACTTTGAGACATATTAAGGCAAAGTGCTTATGCGGCAGCAGGTGAGGGTTTTTTTTCCATATTTTCAAACATTTTTTTTCTATTTTTTCTTAAAATTTTATTAAAATTAAATTTTAAATGTTTAAATAATCACTCAAATTTAATTTTATTCGTTTTAGCAATCTTAATATATAAAAGACAAGCGTCCTGCTCCATGCTCTATATCGCTCAAACTGTTATAGTTGTTATTGCTATGCTTTTTAACATGTGCGGCCTGAACCACCATCAGCTCTAAAATTATAAATCTGAAGTCTTTGTACGTACTATACTTTTTAAAACCTGTTCAGCCTGGACCAGAACCTGTCATACAATTATGCATTTTAAATTTTTGTACTTACTTTACTTTTTAGACCTGTTCAGCCTGGACCAGAACCTGTTCTTAAATTTTATATTTGAAATCTTTGTAGATTATCGTCATTTTCCTCAAGTACTATACATTAAACATCATGTCTTTCTATTACAGTGCTTCTTAATTACCAGAACCGGAACCTATTCGGTCTGCATAAGCTGAACAGCAATTATTACATTCAGTGAAGTGTGGTGTCAATTGGAATTGCCAGAATTAAATTACAATGTTCGGTCTTCTGAACCAAGTTTTAGCAATTGGCTACTCAAGTTAGGAAACGGAGATCTTGCAAATGATCATTTTGCTTGTAAAGGTTCGCTTATTAATTCTTTCAATGGCTTGGCTGGGATAATCGTGGAAAATTTTTTTGAGTTAATGTTCCCCTCTGATTTTTACATTAGCTGCTGTGCTTTTGGAGGGCTGTCTAATATAATGGACAAAACCATAATAACGTTGTATTATAATATTAAAGCTCAACTAAAACAACCGGAGACCAATGCAAATGCGTTATTTATTGTATTTTTATAGAAAAAAAAAAAACAATTTATTAACACGCTATATAAAAAATGTTAGGCTTCTGTTGGGCATAAATTCGAAAATTTAACTAAGTTAAACGTTATTTATCTCCTTAAAATTATTTTTGTGATATTGGCACAACTTTATTTCATAGTACCCAACCCATTTGATTTTAGAAAAGACGTTGGAAAATTAAAAAAAAAATATATTTTCCGAAATATCCAATATAATGGACAAATCCATTGAAAGGGTTAAAGAGATTTTTTGTGATACTTTGACTCCAGATAACATCCACCGTTATACCAAAATTGCTATCCTGACCAAAAAAATTCCGATGTGAACGAAGTCAACGAGCAAGTTCTAAATATTTTAGTTGGTGACACAGTGACAGATCTGAGCACGGATTAAATTGAAAACAGTGATGATAACGATAAACAAAATTACCCTGTCGAGTTTTTGAATGAAAGTTGTCCTTCAGCAATGCCACTCCATAAGTTAAACTTCAAAATTGAAAGTATTATAATACTTCTTCGAAATTTAAATACCAAAAGAGGTCTCTGAGGAGAAAAAATATTGCAAAAAGTAGAAGTTTTTCTGAAAGAACCGGTATTAAGTCATGTGCAGCTTTATGTCATGTGCAGCCATATCGAGAGTTGATGCTGAGTTGGCTGATGATGTAAAACTTAGCATTAGTAAAATTTAGCAAGAGACAAGGTGAATTGGTTAAAAATTCGAAAAAAAATTTTTACTAGAAATGTTGTATCAAAATAATTTAATAAGCATGTTTTCAAATAAAAACCTTTGTTTATAAATTCTATACATTTTTTGTCGCATTTTGTACTCTAAATGGTTCCTTACCGTCATAGGACGGGCTTTTATACTAGTCTATTAATAATATATTAAAAAAAAAAATTTTAATCGTAACGTTTGTTTCGCTACTTTGGCAATTTTTTTAATGAATCAACCAAAAAGTTCAAAATTATGGAAAATCTTTGTTTCGCAGCTTCTCACGGCTAAACTAAAATTATTAGCTTAAAACCCTTTTGGAATTTACTTAATTGGAATGTTTTAAACACATTCTAATACTTTTTTTTCTCAAATAAGCAAGTCGATATTTTGCATTTTGTCCCTCTCGTTACACTGTGCGTCGTGACCAAAGTAATGAGGGAACCCTTGGAAAAATATTCCTTGATGTTATATAAATGTAAACGTTTATTATATACTAAGCAAAAAGCTTTGTAAAAATAGTATTTTTAAAAATAATTAAATAATTGGAAATAAGTTATAATTTTATTATTATCAAGAATCATTATCTTTTTACAACTTTTTTTTTTAATAAATTGGAATGCTGTGCTATCGTTGTTATTAAGAACTATTTTTAATTATTTCATTAAATTTTTTTACTCAAATTTCTCTTATTATATGTTTACTTAATTATTTTAACTTTATTCACACAAAACACAATTTAGCCTACTACGAATTAGACGACGGAAAAATTTTTAAAATTTAAAGAGTTGTCAGCTTTTCAGAATCATGCTTTGAAAATGCACGCAGAAAAATATCAACTGTAATATCAACAGTTGGCCGCTGTTATTACAAAACACTGTTAGTTTGAATGATGTGCGTTTAAATTAAAAGTTGTCTTGTTAAATGAACGTTTCAAAGTATTTTTGTGCTGTTCAAATCAACTGTTGTGAAATTTTTGTGTTTGTGTTCTGTCTGTCTTGTCTAAGCAATAATTTTATGAATTTAATGAAACAGAGGAAGTATGCTAGACTCATCCGAAGGACATGGATTCAAATCCTAGCTGTGTAAGTATCAAAAACATTAATTTAATAATTGAAATTTTAACTCTGTTTCATTAACTATTTGATCAAAAATAACCTTCAAAATAAGTTTGCTTGCAATCCTTTAAATAAAATCTACATTTCATTTTTTATTAAAAAAAAAAAAATTTTAAATAAAAAAAATTTTTTTGTCTTCCCAGTACTTGAACCTAGTCTGTCGAGTACTTGACACACACTCGGCTGAACATGAACTTCTTTAAAAGAGATAGAATTTCAATAAGTACGTTTTTATATGGGTTCGTATTCTATAGACCAACGTCAACAGACTGTTAATTTGCAAGTTTCATTTGTTGGATGGTATTTAACAGTGAAATCTGTTATTTCAACCCTTGATTTATTTGATATAACAGCATTTTTTGTCTGAGAGTATTTCTGAATTTCCTAGCATAATGCGTTTTCATGCTGTAAAAGCTTTCTATATGTATTTTGAACTTTGCTAAGTGAGTAGGACTTGTTTAATTTCTAGGCTTTTTTTCCTCTTTTAACTGTTAATAGTGCGTTTGGGCTTGAACCATTAACGATAATAATGCCAATTTGATGTATATCAAACTCGTTAGATCTCGTTCAAAAAGATTTAATAGACTCTCGGTTTTACTTTGTTTTTCTCAAAAAAATATAACTTCGACACCTGACGGGCTTTTCCAAAATATTCACTTGCCTTTGGGCGTTTTTGTTTTTTAAAGGTTAACATAATTAAGTATGAAATTCTTTTGCCCGTTGTAATCCGTAACTCCTCAGCAAGCCTTACACGTTTTATTTCTATTAAAATCAATTAAATTAAAAGAGGATTAATTAAGATCATTTTGAGAATCGTCGCTTAAATCCTTTACCGTAAGAACCGTCCGTGTCTGTAAGGTCGCACAGTTTCATATTCAAACATAAGCATTAAATGTTGAAATAAGTACTTACAAAAATACTTATAATTGTGATTTGGTTAATTATCATTATAAAGTTTGATATTTCTTTTATTTAATAGAGTGTTTTTCTAAGCAAGAACATTGATTATGAACAAAATTTACAACGAAATTGACAAAAGATGTTATATTTAGCTGAAATTATTTATTTTGCAGATAAAATTCAATATGTAAGGGAGGATGCCCACCTGCTGAACACTGTCAGTTCTGAAGTATCTATAGATAACAGCGCCAATGTGTAAAGCGTCAAAGTAACATCACTTTTGACAAATCATTGAGTTCTACATGGTTGTTGATTTAACCAAACGGCCAGCGCGAAACAAAATATTCGAAAAAATAGAAGCTGATCAAAAAAAGTGCATATTAATTTAGTGAATATTCCAGTGTTTTTTTTATAGAAAATAATATGAGCATGAATAGAATTCATAGTTTAATATCTATGTTACACAATTCGATGAACAATCGAACGGTACTGTGCAATGGAAGAAAATATTTCGCATCATGTCATGATGCAGTCACTGCCCAGCTATTGTACAGTGCTTAGGACGGTCATATATAATTTTAAATTACCTACTAAGCAATTTCAGCATGGCGGCGTGAAAAAAAGTTATAGGTACTAGAATTGACTTATCAACATTATGTGGATGATGCTGAAGATATCAAAGACGAATTTTTATTGAATTTAACTTAATTTTTTTGACTTATTTTTATTCTTTTTCTAATCCAAATTAATTTTCTTCTGTGTTAATTTTAGTAAGTCTCTGCAAACCACTGAAAGACTAAATGTTTCATAAACTCTAAAAACTAATGGTTTAACCATCATGTTTTAATTTTTACAGCGATGTGTTTACGGTGTTCAGTTTCTGGGCCGATTTTTTTGGGGGTCGATTTTTGAGACTTTTGCCAGATCGACCGCCACAATTATAATTTTTTAAATTTTAAAAGTTAGCTATTAAATTTAGCTTTCAAACGAAACTAACAGCTCCGAAAAATGTTGTTTCAAACCTAAGTTTTGGTCTCTAAACGAAACGTGCTCAGCAGATGGGCATTCTCTCCATATTTACTTAAGGAATTTTGGTCAAAAATGAGTACCTTTATAATGATAATTTTCCTACATGAAGACACATGTTGCAAAAGATACGTTTTTGACAAATATGTACTTAGGGAGTTTTACTTATGAAACGACAAAAGACAACTCTAAAATAAACGATTTTAAAAAAACAATTTTATACATAAGAAGTAAAGAAAGTCTAAAGTCGGTCTAAGCCGACTATGAAATACCCTAAACCTACTTTACAAAAAACAAAATAATGTTATTGAAAATGGACGTGTCCGTGGGCGGATGAAGCTTATATTTTATATGCATTTAAATATTGATGAAAAATTTACATATACCAAGTTTTATTCTTGTAGCTCACAGTTAATGCCTTTCGCTATGCGAGGTGGGCGTGTTCATGGACGGATTACTCCCAATTTTTGAACACACCTCGGTTTGTGTATCAAATACATACATACATACCAAATTTGATCTTTCTATGACAAACATTATCTTATTTATTGAGTTTTATACTTTTTTGGTTGTATGGGAGGTAGGCGTGTCCGTAGGCCGATGACGTCCATTTTTCAAAACCATCTTTTTTTTGTCATAAAAAACATACGTGCCAAATTTTATCTTTGTAGGTTAAACATGGGCTAATTTATTGCGTTTTCTAATTTTGGGTTGTATGGGAGGTGGGCGTGTCCGTTATCGTATGACACCCATTTTTCGAAGACATTTTTGTGTTGATACAGAACACATACACACCAAATTTTATTATTGTAGGTTAATTATGAGCTGAGTTATGCAGTTTTCAGTTTTTGCGTTGTACGGGAGGTAGGCGTGTCCGTGGGCGGATTTCAAAAAATATTCAATAGTGCAAATCCTTGGGTTCATGTGATCATGCGTACCAAGTTTGATCCAATTATCTCAACTCCCTCTTCTTATCCTGTGTATACGGACAACACACAGACTGACAGTCGGACGGACGGACGCACGGACATGGATAGCTCGACTCACGTGGTGACGCTGATTAAGAATATATATACTTTTCTATACCGGACTCGCTGCGTTCTATGCGTTACAAACGTTTGCACAAAGTTAATGTACCCTGACCTTTCAGGTTTAGGGTATAAAAATAAAATAGTTTTGAATTGCCTGACGTATACTCTAAAGCCTGGTTTCACTAGTCATTTTCAATGGTCAGTTGTTGTCAGTCAAATGAAAAAAAACCATGGAGAAAAATAGGAAAACTAATCTCCTGATATGCTTTTAGTAAAAATTGCATAAAAGTTGTTATTTAAGTTAAACTTACATGTCAAATCAAAAATGACTACTTGTAAGTGAAAACCAAGCATTATAGATTTTAAGAAACAAGTTTTTCATTTTAAATTTTTTTATTTCGGAAATTTTTTGGGATAAAAGTAAAAGACTTTAAGAACATACAAATTTATATATATTTTTTTCAAAAGACTGTAGCCATATTTTTAAGGCATTGAAGATAATATATATAAATAAGAGAGCATTTTTTAAGCCATTTATGAGGTTTTAAACTTTGTTTAAAAAGGCATTTGTTTATCATTTTTGATTGTCAAATGATTTAAATAGTGATTTTTATTTTTGTCTGTTTTATGAAACAAAAAAAAAAAACACAAATAATTTTTTGAAAATTTTAACAGTTTTTTTCCAAAGATTTTTTTTAAATTTATTCAAACTTTGACTTACAGATCTTTTTTCAGAAATGTAAATGATGACCGTGGCATGCAGGTTAAGTGTGTGGCTTAGCATGCTCGGAGCCCAAGTTCGTTACCCAGTCGCGGCTAAAAGTTTTTTCAATTAAAAAATTTTTCTGATCGGTCACCACCTCTCTGCAGACAATGGCAAACCTGAGAGAGTAAATAATGCCATGTAAAGCTTCTTGAGAACATGAACTTTAGCCGTTCGGAGTCGGCAGAAAACATGTAGCTCCAGTTCTCGGTCAATTACACTGTGCGACAATTTAAGGTCCAATTGGAATAACCTCAAATATCGCAATGGTTTATAATAGTGCATGGTCTATAGATTATGCCCTCATACTCAGTTTTATCGGATTAGGTCAAATAAGAGAGAAATTCAAGGTCAAATTTCACCTTTAAGTCACAAATTTTTTCTTATAACTCTTAAACTAAATTCAAATCCTGTGTAGTAACTGTCTCTAAGTATTTGCAATGGATGGTTATTTACATTTTGAGACCATTTTTTGCTCAAAGAGTTTAGTAAGGGGGGTATTATTTCTTCGAAAACAGGCCTTTTTATAATAAAAAACAAAATTTTCAATAGTTCAGTTACTTTGTATTTGTCTTCAAAAACAATCAGATTTTCCTGAATTTTTGCACACACCTTAGGTAAAATAAAATAAACCACCTCTGAAAAGATCAGAACAATTACATGTGCGCATACAAAGATATTCGGATTCAAAGATTACCGAAGATGGTAACTTCGTTAATGTAAGGCCTAGAGTAAAATCATTCAGATGAAAATTATAGAGCCAACAATTTTCTACAAAACTATTCTTAACATCTTTACCGAAAGAGTTACCGTTTTAAAGATATGAGCGTAAATATGTAATTTCAACATACATGAAAAATTAAAACGGTAAAAATAAAAATTATTTTTATTTCTATTTCTTCCCAAGATCAAAATTTTTCATACATGTTATAATTACATATTTACGCGTATATCTTAAAAAACGGTAACTCTTTCGGTAAAGATGTTAAGAACAGTTTTGAAGAAAATTGTTGGCTCTATAATTTTTATCTGAATGATTTTACTCTAGGAATTACATTAACGAAGTTACCATCTTTGGTAATCTTTGAATCCGAATATCTTTGGATGCGCACATGTAACTGTTGTGATCTTTTCAGAGGTGGATAACTTTATTTTACTGTAGGTGCATGCAAAAATTCAGCAAAATCTGATTGTTTTTGAAGACAAATACAAAGTAACTGAACTATTGGACATTTTTTTTGTTTTAAAAAGGCCCTGTTTTTGAAGAAAAAATTAACCCCCTTACGAAACCTTTTGAGTAAAAAATGGTCTCAAAATGTTAAGAACCATCCATTGTAAATATTTAGACGCAGTTACTACACAGGATTTGAATTTAGTTTAAGAGTTATAAGAAAAAATTTGTGACTTAAAGGCGGAATTTGACCTTGAATTTCTCTCTTATTTGACCTAATCCGATAAAACTGAGTATGAGGGCATACTATATAGACCATGCACTACTAGAAACCATTGAGATATTTGAAGTTATTTTTTCGTGTCGCACTGTGTTATGTGCAAACATTTAATAACACACACAACACAATTGATCATAAGAAGCTCGGTCAAATTCCTTTAAAGTGCTGAAATGGCCAATTTGGTTTTTTTTTTGTAATATGTACGAAGTTGAATTAAAAGTATTAACCAAGCAAAGATGGAACCGAACAGAGATTAACAAAATAGCATTGATATTATTTGTCTATAACTTTTCCATGTAAACTGATCTGATTTTAATGTCTATTAATTTTCATTTATAACTTATTTTTTAAATATTTCTAAATTTTAATATTTTTATAATTAACATAAACATATACAACATCTTAATTAAAAAAGGAAAATTTTTAACAATTATGAAAATTAATATTTTCTGCATAAATTAAGTTAACCTCAAAATGCTTAAAACAATTATTTTGTCACTAATTAGTTTATTAAATTGTCACCAGACTTAAGTACCGAAAATCTTGTTAAAAATAGTTTGATGGAATATTGTATACTCTCAGCTACCAAGAAGCTTAAATCATATTTCAGAATGGGTTCGATCATCAAAAATGTACTTACAGGGAATATCACAAACGTCTTCTGTCGAGAAAAAGCAAATAAAGGGGCCCCACTGTCATGTATCTGGAGTCCACCACTGGGTATAGGTCAAAGTTGTCGATACTACTTAACCTACTTGTACTGCCCATAAATCAATAAAAAGTATATACTATGATATTCATATAGTATATATTAAACGTTTTTATGGTCACATTTATAAGTTTTAAAAGAAAAAGTCGGACATGTGTTGCTCTAATGGCGGTTTGTTTACACACATCCGCGCTTTTCACAAATTTACAAAATGATCATAAACAAATTCATTGAATTGCGACAAAACAACGTCGGGTCCACTTGTATTTTTATAAAAAAGATAATATATATAAATAAAAGAGCATTTTTGTTAAGCCATTTATGAGGTTTTAAACTTTGTTTAAAAAGGCATTTGTTTATCATTTTTGATTGTCAAATGATTTACATAGTGATTTTTATTTTTGTCTGTTTTATGAAACAAAAAAAAAAAACACAAATAATTTTTTGAAAATTTTAACAGTTTTTTCACTAAGATTTTTTTAAAATTTGATAAAATCAGCTTGTATATTTAATTACTTTTAAATAAATATTTGTGTGAATTGAAGTGTTGTGTTAAGATTTCGATATTTTTTGGTTTTTTTTATTAGATATGTATTTTTAAGTTGAATTCTATGACATTGATTTTGTAAGCTTATTAAAAATCACCGCAATTTTTAGTAGTCTCTAATAGCTAACGGTGAAAAGGTCGGAAAATTGGTGTGACGATAATGAAATTCCAACAGGAAATTGTTTGCGGAATTGTTTCAATAAAGTAGGAAAAAAACACACAAAAACACGGCTGCAAAATGCATTAGCAAAATTATTTGCTAATAGCTAAAACATAACATTTACCAACAGCAGACAACAACAACAACAAATAGCGGCAACAAACATATTAAGCGTAACAACTAAATGAACTAAAGTATTAATAATACGTTAAAATAATATTTGCTGCATTATTTCGCGCTCAGCTGAGCAGCGCATTAGTTAAATGTTTGTATGTTGAAGTTTGAGTGTATGTGTGTGCATCAAAAAATTTAAAAGGTTCCTGCTCGAGTTAGCGAGTTATAGCGTGCATTTATTTTATGACTTGATTGAAAAAATAAAAAATAAAATAATAAAAAAAAAACAATAAAACACAAAACATTACAAACTGCAAAGCTTTTACAGAGCGGCAAATATAAACATTTGCGATTTGTTGGAGTTAATGACTGCATAACTGACTAACTGACTGACTGACTGACTAACTTTTTTTGATGCGCAGCAGAGAGACAGACGGCTGTGAGTGGTTTAATTACTAACACAGTTTCAAAGACTAGATTTTGGTCAAAATTTGTTAGCAGTTTTTCAAGTATTGAACTTAATTTAATGAGCCAAAAAAAAGGCATTAAAATGATATAAAAAAGCTTTCAAGAAACTTTGAAAAGTCGTAAAAAATAAATAAACTTTGAAATTTTTTAAAATAAACAAAATGTAGCTAATTTGAGTGAGAGCTAATCCACAACTTACCGCATGTATCACTGTCGCTGTCATCGATGGTGCTCGCCTGATCGCCGCTGACGCTACTGCCGCCACCACCACCACCACCACCACCACCACCACCTCCTGCGCCACCAGAGCCCACATGCGTTGGAGCGCTGCTTAGGTCACGCACTCCAATCACCGGATGCGGCGAACGCGAGCGATCATCATGACTATCCAGACCAGCAGCCGACGCAGCGGCATCCAAGTCGCGTAAACGCTCGCGTTCCTGGTGCAGCGCTGCATAGTGTGCAGCTTGTGCGGCCTGTACAGCATGCAAGCCGTTATGTGCGCCGGCAGGGAAGCCAATTAGATGAGCAGCCGCAGCGGGTGGCAGCTGCGGATGTAGCGGATGTGTGGCCTGCAGCGCATGTTGCTGCTGATGATGATGCTGATGATGGTGATGTTGCTGTGCCGCTGCTGTTGTCACAGCAGTTGGCGGTGGTGAACCGTGATGATATAAATGTTGCTGCTGCTGCTGTTGTTGTTGTTGCTGTTGCTGCTGGTGCTGCTGCAACAAGTGTTGCTGTTGCGCCAAATAGTGCTGTAGCGCAGCATGTTGTTGCTGCTGTTGTTGCTGCTGCAGCTGATGATGATGCTGCTGCTGCTGGTGCAAATGCAGATGAGCACTGATGCCGCCGGCTCTGGTCGGACTGTTGCTACTGGGCGGTGAACCATTACGTATGGCTGCAGCGGCGGCTGCTGCGCTACCGGCTAATATATCGGTGATCATGAAGCGCGATCGGGATGCATGCAGCGAAGACATGGATTCACGTTGCACTGATGTTGGCGGTACGACGACGTTGGCTGTGGCTGTGCTGGACATTTCCGGGGGCATCGTTGTCATTGGGCGTGATTATTTTGCACTTTCCGTTTCCACGCTTTTTCAAAATTTGGCAAGTTTTTAAGAACTTTATTTTTTTTTTAATTTGTTTTTTTTTATATAATATTTTTAACGGTTTTTCAGACACTTGTTCTTTATTTCGTCTAGTTATTTTTTATTGTTCACTAACATCAACATTTCCAAATACCGTCGCTTTTTTTATTATTAAACTTGACGGTTTTTTTAAATGTTCACATAACTTGCTCACTACTAAACCGTTCGTCTTTGCTGTTCGAGCGACACTAACTGCTGTGCTACCGTTCCAACGGTAAGCAGCCGTATCTGTGTTCCTTGTAGTTTTTGTTACCTTTTGGAAAACCAGTAACGTGAGTTTGCGTTAACTAATATGCACCTCAGGCTGTCCTGCTCTGACTTAAAGCAAATTGCTGCTCACTGCTAGCTCATTCACTCGCTCACTCACACTCTTGTTTTTTTGTGTGCTCAACTGTGCTCTTCTGTTCAACGGCGCATGTTTCCACACATTCGTACGTCGTCTGTCTGTTCTGTCTGTCCATACATCCATTTGTCAGTGGGTTGCTTGTGTTGAGTGCGTATCGGCGTATCTGTTGGATGCATTTATTGGTCATAATTGTTTTCAATTGACATTCATTAGATATCAATGAAAACAAAAGCAGCAGTAACAACAACAACAACAACATGGCAGTTCAACAGCGCTACTAACTCTTGGTTCTCTCTGTCGCTCACCCTAAAGTTGTAAACGATCCCAATTAATTGGTAGCAGTTGTTCAGAAATGGTGAGTTTTCCTTCACATGAGTTTTGTCTTTGGTGAATAATGGTTAACTTTGGGCGGAGAAGCTTTAACTTGTTTTCAACTTTTGAATTGCAATTTTCACCATTGAGCAGTTAATATTAAAAAGTTTGGAATTTTTCATTGACAGCTAAAGCTTTCATTTAATTTATGTCCTACTTGAAACTTACAAATGCAAGGCAAAAACAAATGTTACCACATCGGAGAGCAAGTATTGGTGAAAAAATATCGCATGAGTAACGTCTACGAATTTTTGGTTTTCTATTAAAGTACTAGTCATTTCGGCTATTGTTATAATATCACTACTATATTATAGTCAAAGCTGGTCTATGTCCAGGGTTATGCCCCGGGCGACATTATTTAAGGGGACATTATTATTTAGCTGAAGCTAAATGAACCTAAATGAACATTTTACAAAATTAAGAGGTACCTTTGTGTCAAAGATAACATTTTTAAAAGTAAGAGGAGAAGAAATTAAAATTATTGAAGGTTCTTTACTGAAATACCTTAAACGAGAACCTAGTTCCAGTGGCGTAGCTAGGGTTGGTGGCACCCGGGGCGGACACTAAATTGTGCACCCCTCAAGAAGGTTATAGTCAATCTCAAAAGAGTAATGTTTAAAAATTACTACGAAATTAATATATTTTTTTTTAAATAATAGTTTACTGTAATGATTTGTTTGTTAAAGTGTAAATAATTTTATAAATAATAATATGGTAACTAACACAAAACTTAAAAAATTTCATTTAATTTCAAATTTGAAATATATCTTAATATTTTTAAAGCATGATTTTCCGCAATCAAGGAATTTTTCAAAAAAGTTTTATATATGCAAAATTTGGATTTGCAACAGTGAGTAAATCCCCAAAGATCTATTTTGAATAAAATGTTTCACTATTTCCGTATTTAATTTTACAATAATTGTCGATGAATCTGACTACATATTTTGAATCAACCTCTACAAAAATGACATATTTTAGAAAATATTTGAAAAAAAAGCAAAACTATGGTATCCATGGATATTTCAACCGGGCTTATAAGTTATGCGAGAACAATTTACTATCAGTAAATTTACTATCAGTTTTAAAAAATTGGAGAACTGACTTTATGAAGTTATAAAAACTTAAGCTAGTTTTTTATAGAAAATTGTTAAAATTTTACGAAAAATTGTGCATAATTGAAGAAAAAACAGGAACTGGAAGTAAAACGTTGGCAAATTTACTCACAGCAACCCTGAATAACTATAAATTTAAATATTTTTTCGAAATCAATCCATTTCTGCTATATAAAAGTTAAGTGAAAATAAAATATTAAAATTCATTTATAAAAATACAAATTACTCACAGCAACCCTGAATAACTATAAATTTAAATATTTTTTCGAAATCAATCCATTTCTGCTATATAAAAGTTAAGTGAAAATAAAATATTAAAATTCATTTATAAACTTTTTTCCATAACTTTATCAACATCTGTATAGTATTCTATATTCATCTCAGCTTCGACTTTGATAGACAAAACTGAGATCTGTAAGATTTGACTGCCCTATCCTCGGCTATTAATATCACAGTATCACTATGTAACAGTGATACCAAATTATTATCAGAAATTTGTTCCATACTCATTATGTACATTATTCCCAAAGCAAACTTGTCCTGGCTGGACAAGGTCAAGAGTCATGAATGGCCCAAAAAGAGCTGACAATTATAAGAAATCTCTTCATGCTTCCCATTCGGTGACTGTGAACAAAATTTAATTTAAATAATTAGAATACTTTTAAAGGAACTGTGCACCTTCTGTTAAAAACTGTATTTTTGACAGTTTTTGTTGGTTGATTTAATCATAATAATAATTATTTTAGTAAAGTTAAGGAGTCAGAAAACCATCTTAGAGCTTTTAATAGACATCTTCAAAATAAAATAAAAAAAAGTCAGGACGCCTTAAAATTGTTATAAAACGTCATTTATTTAATTTAAATAAAAAATTTAATAATTAATTTAAATATTAATTTAATTTTTTTAGAAATTTTTTAAGCATGTTATTAGTTGAGTATTGATTTTTAATATTTTTCATGTAACAGGATATCCAAAAACATACGACTATTAATAATAATGTACTAGCAGATTAAGTGCTGCAAATAAGGTTTGTTTTATGATGTGTAGTCTCAGAAGTTAGTAATCACAAAATCATAAAGTATATTTTTATTCTTGACATTTATGACATGAGCACGTTTTTCTGAAAAGTTCTGGAGAAATGTATTGCTTACAAAATAACTGACGCCTCCATTCATCATACTCTGAAAATCATGCAGATCTGCGAAAATAATTGTAATAGAAATGTTAACTATGTCAGTAAGTTTGAAAACTTCTTAACCTGAATAAAATTTTATGGAACATAAAAAGAAAGTTTTAACATTTTTCTTTTTGTACTCCATCTAACTGTCATGAAATTTTTAATTGAATTTGTTTTGCAATTTCACCCCTAACCAATGACAAATTGAATTCCGAATTGACTTAGGTTTTAGTAAGAGCGTTTGTTTATATTGAAAAAAATGTCATATAAAGTTAAAGTTTTAATAAAAACGAAGGTAACAATATTTGCATTCACTTTTGCACCCTCTTTATATTCAAAAAATAAAACCGCAGTCATTTAAGTGTTCTTATTATTAAAAAAATCAAAAATTGTGTGATGAAAAGTTCTTTTTTCAAATTTCAAACCCGGGGTGGACAGCCCCCCCCCCCCCGCCCTTGCTACGCTACTGCTTAGTTCAGTCGTTAATGTTTCTGAAGAAGTTTCCCAAGCCTACTATTTTTAAATTCAGATGAGTATGACTCTCATCCAGCGATGAAGAGTGTGACGTTCAAGATGGCGCAAAATTAATCAACCAATTTTGTTTTTGAATAACTTTTTTACTTTATAAAAAAATGATTTTGAGTGATAGAAATCTTTATTTGAACCATTACTATTTTGTGTTATGTGGAAAAGATGATGTCTTTTACTTGATGGAATATTTTATTTAAATTATATTAAATTGAATTTTATTTAAATTAAATTAAATTTAAATTTTTAAATTAATTAAATTTTATATTAATTAAATTGCATTTTATTTAATTTTCATTTTAGTTTTAATTTAATTTAAATAAAATTTAATTTAATTTAAACAGCATATTTTTTTTGCCAGTATCAAATTTTTTTAAATTTGCTTATTTAAAATACATAGCTTATAATTCTTCTTAAATACTCATTTAAAAATATCAAACGAACGCTTTAAAAGCTCATTTTAAAATGATGATTAAAGAAAATCAAACGAACATTTTAAAAGCTACTTTTAAAATGTCCATTTTTATAATGAAAATATACTTTAGAGGTCCAAAGTTTTCTCAGTATCATATTACAAATATCCAAAATGGCTGATAACACCTGAAATTCCAAGAACTTAGAATTTACTTTTCAGAATTTAAAATTATTTCCCATTTCGGGACCTCTAGGTCTAGTGGTTGAAATAAAATGAGAAAGAAAATCTAATGCAATTTAATAGATGCAATTTATAATCATTTTATTTATAAGAATAGGGATGTTTAAAATAACGTTTTCTGTAATTTGAGCTTAAGCAAAGAAAAATTAAATTTTACCAGAAGTTGTTGTTCCTAATGTCGACATCCATTAAAATAAGAAAATAAATTGTTTTTTACGAAATTATTCACAACCAAACTTATATTTTAATCAATATCTGCCATTAGAAACTTTTACGGCCGGTTTGTTCACAGAGTTATAAATCTGCTTATAACGCGTTAAACAGGTTTTTAACTTCAAGTTCAACCTTTTCCATTTCAAATTAAACTTTTTCTATTTCAAATTAAACTTATTCCATTTCAAAAAAAAAATTTTTCCATTTCAAATAAAACTTTTTCTATTTCAAATTAAACTTTTTCCATTTCAAAAAAAACTTTTTCCATTTCAAATCAAACCTCAGCCAAGAAAAAGATTTATTTTAGATTTTTATTGAATTATTCGAAAGTATTACATATTTATTGTAATCGAAAGTATTACATATTTCTTGTGTAAATAGCTGTTTGAATAAAATATATTAAAACTAATATCACTAGTTAGTACTGATGAATCCCATCAAAGAAGTTTTTTCAAAAGTCAAGTTAATTGCAAGAAATATGCTAGCTGATCCTGATGCACGCACTGATTTAAGGAACATTAGAACATTATCAAGGAATCTATAACGACTGTTACATCCACAGATTTTTATAATTATTACACGCATACAATGTACTTGCAACTACCTTCAGCTGCTGCAGGGGTACCCTTGTAAATATTTACTTCAATAATTTATATATTTACTTAAAATTTTGTACTTATCTCTAATTTTGTTTTTTGTTGATATTTCTTGTAAAAATTTTAAAAATTAAATCAAAACATTAAAAAAAACTCACCTTAAAATTTCTTAATTTAAATTTATTATTCTAAAATTTTTTTGGAGATTTTACGAAAACCGTGTTAGTATTGAAGATATATGGGGTGAAGTGAATGGCAAAGTTCTTAAAAGTCTAAGTGTTAGTGATACACGTCGGTTGGATTATGTATAACAGTGTTTTCTTGGTTTTAAGAAAATGTAATTTTGATTTACCATTTCTATTGAAAATGTGGTGTAAACTAGCCAGTGTAAACTAGTGTTATTAGTTATTATATAGTTTATTCAAACAGCTATTTACACAAGAAATATGTAATACTTTTCGATTACATGTTAATAATTCAATAAAAATCTAAAATAAATCTCTTTCTTGGCTGAGGTTTAATTTGAAATGGAAAAAGTTTAATTTGATTTGGAAAAAGTTTTTTTTGAAATGGAAGAGGTTTAATTTGAAATGGAAAAAGTTTTATTTGAAATGGAAAAAGTTTTTTTTGAAATGGAAAAGTTTAATTTGATTTGGAAAAAGTTTAATCGGAAATGGAAAAGGTTGAATTTGAAGTTAAAAACCTGTATCTAAAACTAGCTATAAAATAAAACTTCTTTATAACACGTTATAATTTTTTTCAATTTGTTCATTCAATTTTTTCTGTCGATTTGTAACGCGTTATAAACTGGTGAAATGCTTTTATAACGTGGTGAAAATGTCAAAGCATCAAATTTATATACATTTTTCAGCGTTATTTGATAGAACTGACGTTTAATTTATAACCAGTCTATAAAACTCGTTACAAATTTAAAACATATTTTGTGGCGTTTTAGCACAACTGAATTTTTATTTATAACGAGGTTTATAGTTCGTTACAATTTGATATACAACGAGTTCTAGATAGCGAATAAACTAATTTAGACACAAAAAAGTTACAGAACAAGTTTTATATTTATAACTCGGCGAACAAAGTGGCCGTTATAGTTTAAATATCTCTTAAAATAGGGTGATTACTAGGCTTTTAAAACTGGCCTGTTCGCTGAAAAATTACTTAAAAAATACCACTTCCGTACGTGTTGATCAACTGTCACAGAATAATGATTAAACTACTCCAGACAACTCTTCTCAGTCTACTTGCATCATTAAAAGGATAGAGATAAATATATTTTCAATACAAATCCAATAGTTTTCAAATATTTAACGGCTGTATTTCTTATTTATATGTGTTTTATTTCAAAAAATTTCGTTGCCAGTAGAGCTGCATGTGGCCAGATTGTGTGTGAATTTAAGAATTTTTCGAACTTGTAGATAGGTACAACATTGTTTTTTCCTTGTTTAACATTTCCTGGCTGCAAGTGTCAAAATTCACTGCCTCTGAAATTTCGTTGCAAGTGGACCTGCAAGTGGGCTGCACCTATTGAGTTTTTTCTGCACCCAGGAGCGTGTTAAAAAAATACTCTTTGGCTAGGGTGCCAAAAATTCTCGGGCCTGCCCTGATTTCATGTAGACCTTTGCGACCCCCTTCCCACTCCGTAAAATCCTGTGGATGCCCTCGAACATATGTTTTATAGGTATTAAGGCAAATAAGATAAAAAAAAAACAAATTGGCCATTTCAGCCCTTGAAAGGACTTTGACCGAGCTTCTTATGATCAATTGTGTTGTGTGTGTTATTAAATGTTTGCACACAATTGACCGAGAACTGGACCTACATGTTTTATGCCGACTCCGAACGGCTAAAATTCATGTTCTCAAGAAGCTTTACATGGCATTATTACTCTTTGAGGTTTGCCATTGTCTGCAGAGAGGTGGTGACCGCACAGAAAAATTTTTTTATTGAAAAAAACTTTCGCCGCGACTGAGGATCGATCTCGGGCTCCGAGCATGCTAAGCCACACATTTGACCTATATGCCACGGTCACCGAAGACGATTCCAGTCTTAAAAAGCAATATAACATCGGTGATTCGGGCCATTCCAGAGGGCATACTGCAAAATGTCATCGAAAATATGGCCGAAAGGGTGAGATATCTACAAAACTATCGCGATGAACATATCCGCGAAATAATTTCGCACACGTAAGCCTTTTGTGTGACCTTTCTAACTGATAATAAATGATGATAAATGTCCGATGCTCGTGTCGGTGAATGTCCGACCTCTGCAGTAGCGTAGCAAGGGGGGAGGGGGCTGTCCGCCCCGTGTGCACGCCAAAATGGGGTGCAAAATTTGGCAAAATATCTTTTTACCACATAATTTTTGTGTTTTTTAATATAAAGAACTCACCTCAATGACTTCGGTTTTATATTTGAATATCAAAAGGGTGCAAAAGTGAATGAAAATATTTTTTACCATCACCAGGACTTCGTTTTTATTGAAAAACAAACTTTAACTTTATATTAAATTTTGTTCAATATTAACGCTCACACTAAAACCCAAGTCAATTCCATAAGTAATTTTTCATTGGTTAAGGTGCAATTTCCAAACAAATTATATTAAAATTTTCATGATATTAAGATGGAGTACAAAAGTAAAAATGTAAAAACATTTTTTTATATTCCATTAAGTATTATAAAAAAGCACTTTTTTACATCTTATATTCAGGTTAAGAAGTGTTCAAACTTGCTAGCACAGTAGACATTTCTAAAACCATTAAGTTTCGAAAACCTGCATGATTTTAAGAGTATGATGAATGGAGGCGTCAGTTGTTTTGTAAGCAATACATTTCTCCATAACTTTTCAGAAAAACATGTTCATGTCATAAACGTTAAAAATTAAAAATATACTTTATGATTTTGTGATTACTAAGTTCTGAGACTATATATCATGAAACAA
This sequence comes from Tetanocera ferruginea, assembly GCA_958299015.1. Classification (NCBI taxonomy): domain Eukaryota; kingdom Metazoa; phylum Arthropoda; class Insecta; order Diptera; family Sciomyzidae; genus Tetanocera; species Tetanocera ferruginea. The sequence continues at coordinate 62,282,888 of OY282643.1, read as the reverse complement.
ACCTCATTTACAGCTTTTAACCTGCTAGGACATAATTTTGAATAGTAATATGTTTTGGGTATACTGTTACATATAACTACTAATTTAATAACACAGTGCGACACGAAAAAATAACTTAAAATATCTCAATGGTCTCTAGTAGTACATGGCCTATATATTATGCCTTCATACTCAGTTTTATCGGATTAGGTCAAATAAGAGAGAAATTCAAGGTCAAATTTCACCTTTAGGTCACAAATATTTTCTTATAACTCTTGAACTAAATTCAAATCCTATGTAGTAACTGCATCTAAATATTTGCAATGGATGGTTCTTTACATTTTGAGATAATTTTTTGCTCAAAGAGTTACGTAAGGGGGTTAATTATTTCTTCGAAAACAGGGCTTTTTTAATAAAAAACAAAATTTTTAATAGTTCAGTTACTTTGTATTTGTCTTCAAAAACAATCAAATTTTGCTGAATTTTTCCACATACCTTAAAATCGGTCTAATGGGGCTTACTAGTTGAATTTGACCTCAGAAGTAAAAATGTTCTAAGAAGACATTGTAGTGCTCGTAAAGCCCTTTTCAATGACATATAATTTTTTTAAGATCTGACATGTAATGCTTAAGTTATGCAAAAAAGACCATTTTGGCTGTTTTTCCGGTGGACCAAAAAAAATTTTTTTTTGTTTTCGGAATCCTCTCGAGGTCAACTTTAAAATGAGGGGTAGTTTTTTCAAACTTTTTTCATCGACCCACTCTAATGAACACACTTTCATTTAATTTTAACACATTTTTTCCTCAGTGTACTATAAAGAAATTGATAAAAATTATGAAAAATGTTTATAAATGAAGTTAAATATTTTATATTAATTTAAATTTTATGTAGAAAATGGGGGTTGATTTCGAAAAAATATTTATATTAATAGTTATTCAGGATCACTAGGGAAAATTTGTCAACGTTTTGCTTCCAGGCCCTATTTTTTTTCAATTCTGCAAAATTTTTCGTAAATTTTTCAATGCTTTCTGTATTAAACTAACTTAAGTTTTTATATTAAAACCGATATTGTGTGGTTTACTGATAGTACATTTTTCTCTCACAACTTATAAGCCCGGTTGACAAAAATATTGGAACAGTTCAGAGAAAATTCTTCAAGTTTCTGAAAATTTTAGATTCTTACTTCTTTTTTCAAATATTCATGGATAGCATAGTTTTGTTTATTTTTTGAATCTCTTCTAAAATATGTCATTTTTGTAGAGGTTGATTCGAAAATATGTAGTAAGATTCATCGACTTATTTTATAAAAAAAATCTTCTAAAGGGGTGCACAATTTAGTTTCCGCCCCGGGTGCGACCAACCCTAGCTACGCCACTGGCTAGGCCACACACTTAACCTGCATGCCACGGTCACCAAGGCAAATAGGATAACACTATTGTTATCATTAAAATTAATTATTATATTAAAATTTTCTTATAATCAACACAGAACTGAACATAATTGAAATTCATTCAATACCATGGTAGAATAATTTTACCAGGCAGTGTTGACAAATGTTGATTCTCTCAGCTACAAGTAAACGAACTCTTGTCAAAAACAGCAGTTCGTTGTTATATTCGTTGGCCAACTTCAGCTGTGTCAACTGTATTGAAGTATTGAAGTCGTACTATCGGTATTGAAGTTTCAGAAAAGTTGTAAAGTTTATGAAATGTCAAGCTTTGTATCAAATAAGAATGGAAATTTTACAGACAAATTAAAAATTTTCTATTTTTAAATGCATTTTAATGCGCAACTTCATATTTATGTGCATCAAGTTTTGATTTAACAGTTGCCAACAGTTGAGTACGCTGAATGTGACCAGTGAAAATTAATTGTATGCTATGACGGATTGTGAGCGCTCTCTTTCTTGTTATATTTTTTGACAAAAGTCCGTTTCCAACAGAAACATCAATACTACCTTGGAGTAATTATATCATGATTCAATACCAAATTCATCACGATTGAAAAATTGAACACACCAATTTATTTTAAATCTTTTTCAACTCAATATGGTGGAAATGTTTTTCACCAAGATAACATTTTTTCAGCATTATAGCATTTGTTGAAATTATGACGCAAAGCATGCTATAAAAAGTATTGAATTTCTCCTCACTACAACATAAATCCAACAAGCTATACTCACCACGAACTGTATTCAATGCAATGAAAGCGCCATTAAAGAGTACAACAACAGCAACATGCCAGCGAATGTGGTAGCTGTTTGTCTTATTGATATAGTTGTTTTTGTAGTTGTTGTGTGCATGTTTGTTGTTGTTATTTTTGTTACTTACTGACGTCTTCATCTTCCGTTTTGTTTCTCAAATAATCTGCGCTGCTTTTGCAGCATCTCATTTTTGTTTTTCTTGTCGGATGCTCCGCCCCAAAAGAAAACTTGTTCCATGCGGCGCTGTTGCTGAACGTGTTGCTATTTCGGTTGCACTGCTTTATGCCAATGATGCCAAATTTTTTTAGATATTGTTTTTTTTTTTGTTATTGTTTGGATATCTTTTTTTATGCTGTTTATTTCACATTGTTTGGCTCTTAGCACTTTTTGTTTGGCGTTTAAACAGTAAATTGACAGCAGTTAAATGGTATGTGTGTGTTTGTCAGTGTGTGTGTGTGTGTGAGGTTTTATATTTAGCTGCATGTGTGCATGCGTTAAAAATGGCTTCAAAGCACTTTCAAAAGGAGGAAAAAACATTTACTATTAAAACAGAATTTTGATAACGTTGAATAGCGAAAAACTTTCGTTTGAGGCATGTTTATTTGTACGTACCTATGTGTGTGTGTGTTTGGTTTTAAGAATTTTTTACACATTTTCTCATCATCTTCATTTAACTGTTTTGTTGACATATTTTTTAATTCAACGTTAATTTGTCATAAGATTATAAAATTTATTTTAATTGAAAAATTGTCTTCTCTATCTTGATGAAATGCGTTCCTTGGTCACATACTTAGTCTATTCTGACTATTGTGCGTGACAATTACTGCTCATTAGCGCACAAAACCGTGTCGGCAAATGTGATTTTAAAATAATTCATTAAAACAAATATATAAAATTTTTCTAAGTTATGATTTAATTAAGGTAAATTTTTAGGGTTTTTTTTTTTGTTTTTGTTAATAAAAAAAATTCAAAGTTTATGAGGTCTCACTTTATTGCACGACAGTGTGTGACAGTTTTATGACATCTTTTTGACCCCTTTAGCTATATATAAGTGACAAATAAATTATGTTAATGACCAACTAAGCAAGTGGTTTTGAAGATAATTAAGCTAACATATAGAAACATAAGCAAAAACAAATTTTTTAAAAATATCTTAGCATGATTTTTGAAAACTAGCTCCATTAAAAACAACGCAGTCATAAATTTTTTTTTGTTACTCATTAACAAAAACTGTCAAAATTAGGCAACCGTTTCTCTTCTGCGCTACACACAAAATAACTATCCAAAAATACAACTACGCTTTAGCGCAGCTTTTGCCAAATTTGTTTATAAACGTACCTATTTCTGGTGCGTCTCATCAGCTCAACTGCATGCAGCAAATTTTTGCACAAGCTGTTAATTGCTTCCTTCTGTGTTGCTTGCATACTAATGAGACTATCATCAACAACAGCTCTCTACTAAGAGCAGCCGTTTCATCTATTCATGACACTTATTTTTATTTTTAGCATTTTTCTTTTGAAAATCCTGCAGAGGTTGCTGCCATTTAACCCTTTGAGACACTTAAGCTGCTCTTTATTTAATAATAAAAAAAAAACCGAAATAGCATCAAATCATACCCAATAGGCAATTAAACCAGCGCTCTTCATACGAAGGCATGCATTGACTGCTACTTTTGAAGACTAAACACATCCGTTCCTCGCTGCTCTTATGAGCACTTCTTGAAGGCCTGCCTTTTCTGCACAAAAGGCAGCACAACAAATTTGTTTTCCCTACAAAGACTGACTTTTCATATACTTCAGGGCAACTTTTTCGTTAAAAGTTAGAATATATATCAGTTTAAAAATATGACGCAAAAATGGCCCTTCTTACTGCTATATCAAAGATTATAGATTGAAATTAATCTAACTTAAAAAAACATAGGAGAGAAGATAAAATCATAGAATATACAAATAAATAGAAAAAGGTGTAAAAGAAAAAAAAATTTTTTCAACACTTTTTGTTTACCCCTACTTTTAGCCATTCTAAAGGAGTGCTTCTATCAGGCCTCTTTTGAGCTATCGGAGCGGAAGGCCTGCGAAATTTTCCCACTTCATATAAAAAAGAAAGTGTAATTGTATATGAGTGCGGCAGTACTACAAAATCCAGAGGAAGGCCTGCTAGCAGCGATGTCATTGTCTACTGGGTAGCAGAGGGGTTTGTCTGTGTTGTGTGAGAAGGTGACATAATTGTGTGGCTTTCATCACGACTTCAATTTTGAGTTGATGAGTAGAGATGAAAGCATTTATAAATCGTGTTAAGCCCTTAAAAGCTCTTCTGGTAACAGCTTTAAGTGTTGCCCTTATTTTTCGTTGTTCAGGAGTACTACATTTCGCTTATATGAATTTCCCAACCAAGATCAAGCAATATTGGGAGTGTGTTTGTGAGTTAGTATAGAAATTTTCTTTAGAAATGGTATAAAAATAGATTTACGAATATAAGTTTTATAAGTTTTGACTGGTCAGAGACATGAAAATAATTTTAACAAATAAATTAATTGCATGGTTATCTCTTAAGATTGATAAAAATATTAATTAAAAAAAAAAAATTAACTACCTACACAGAGAAAACTGTGAAAACATTTCGTAGCACGCAAAGCAGCAAACGTGCTAATTTTGAAAACGTTTAAAGGGGGACATGACATTGGCCGTTTTTTAAATCGACTTTTTTTATAATTTTGTATTTTAATAAATATTCTTAAGATTCTAAGAAAAAATTTCTAAAGAATTTCATATAAAAATCTATACGGGTTTAAAAATTACTGCCGGATTAGTGAGAGTGCATTTTTAATTTTCAACTTTTTTTTGTTCACAAACTTCGAACGCGTTTATATCGAAATCATGTTTTTCGTACTGCACTGAGAAAAAAAAACACATACCTTGCTCCGGTAAAAAATTTCTCTGGTTTTGATAATAGCAATTTTCTCTTTTTCAAATAAAATTCTCTTCAATTAGAATAAATTTTCACATTTTCGTAGAAATATTTCTTTACTTCTAGGAAATGGAAACATTTCAATGTCTCTTATAATGATAAGTATTTTTCTCGCACAAAAAATTTCTCATTTATAGAGAAATTTTATTGAAAATGAAAAACTTTTCTTATATTTTGATAAAAAATTCGCTATCAGAAGTATTTTTTTCAATAAAAACAAATATTTTCTCAAAAAAAAAAGTATTTTTCTCTAAAAATTATATATTTTTCTATCTATTTTTAGTACCGCAATTAGAGAAATTCTATGGAGCAAAGTCTATACCATTTTTCTCTAAATATGATGCCTTTTTTATCATATTCCGAGACACTTTTTCTGAGTGTGGTTGCGGCACTAGCGGGTTCATTTTTTTACGAATGTTTTTATTTTTTGTATTTTTTTAAACTTGATTCGCTATCATATGACACGAGCTTTTTTATATTTTTTTTTGATCTAATATATAAAAATCTCGTTTTTTTATAAATTTGTAAAGTCAATAATTTTTTCGAAAAACACACTTTCAAATTTGGAACATCACCAAACATTGAAGAAAAAAATTAAAAAAAAGCTCCTATCATACGATAACCAATTTTGTTAAGATTTAAAAAAGTCATTTTTTTCCAGATCGGACAATTTTGCTTGTTCTCATTGGGTTTATGTATGCACTACTGTTCAAGTTTACTTAGTGCTCTTTTTTGACACCAGAGGTCATTAACCTCTTTTCAACTCAGTCAATGAACTCAAACTTCAAATGGGTCTGTGATCCGGTTTGATTTATCTCTTATGAAAAAAAAACGAGTTGGATAATATTTCGTTTTATGCTTTTACCCAATAGATGGCGTACAATTTTAATTTTTGTTTTTAATGCAAATTAATTTGGATCCCACATCCCACTACCACTAGCCAGTGTAGTTCGTAAACTTTACATCGAACAGAGACGAAAGTGTAGCTCGCAAACTAAATATCAGACAGAGACGAGAGTGGCACTAATGGAAAGAACATGTGCTCAGCGTGAATATAGGTGGAAGTTTCATAAGCCGAATTAAGTGATTAAATTCACAGAGGAGTTTTACTCTCACTTCTAATTTTTCGTTTTATCCATTTAATATCCATTAATTTGCACAAGAATCCAAATAGTTTTATGTCTCCATTAGCTTCAATTCTTTTTCTCAATTCTATTGCTACACTCAGAAAGAACATCTATCTCTATCCGAAAAAAAATTTCTCTATTTTCAATAATAGCAATTTTTTCTTTTTTAAATAAAATGTTCTTCAATTAGAATAACGATCTTATTGAAAAAATATCTTTTTATAAAAAGCTTTTAAGAAATGCTTTTAAAATTTTTGTTATTCAAAAAAATGTTGTCTCAGCTTATTTGTTAAAATAGGAAACTATCAATTTAAAGTGGGAACAGTGGCACCAATGGTTTGTGAATTTGATAAATTCAATAATTTTGTGTTTATTTACAACACAATTTTAAAAATATTTTGACAAGCAATAAAATATTTAATCTATATTCTGCTCTGAAAAAATTGTAACTTATCACTTTTATCATGATATAATTACTCCAAGGTAGTATTGACGTTTGTGTTGGAAACGATCTTCTGTCAAAAAATATAATAAGAAAGAGAGCGCTCACAATCCGTCATAGCATACAATTAATTTTCACTGGTCACATTCAGCGTACTCAACTGTTGGCAACTGTTAAATCAAAACTTGATGCACATAAATATGAAGTTGCGCATTAAAATGCATTTAAAAATAGAAAATTTTTAATTTGTCTGTAAAATTTCCATTCTTATTTGATACAAAGCTTGACATTTCATAAACTTTACAACTTTTCGGAAACTTCAATACCGATAATAGCGCTCCCCAATGTGTTGCTGTCACAACAGATGACACAACTGAATGTGGCCAACGCATATAACAACGAACAGCTGTTTTTGACAAGAGTTCGTTTACTTATAGCTGAGAGAATCAACATTTGTCAACACTACCTGGTAAAATTATTATATCATGCACTTTTATTTTCAATTTTTTGAAACGTTTTGTAATGCTTTCATATTTTTGAAATAGTTTGAAGTATTTTTGACAATATTTGTGCTCAAAAAAGATGAGAGTAAAAATTTTAAAAATGCTTTATAAAGGGTTTATTGAAGGTTTCTCATTTAAGAAGCCTTTTCAAGAGGTTTCTGTCGTTATTGGACGTTTATGAATACTGTTTTTGATATTTTTCTTGTATAGGCTTTTTAAGAATTTTAATAAATTTTTATGAAAACAGTCGTAAATTTTCACATTTTCGAAGAAATATTTTTTCACTTGTGGAAAATGAAAATATTATCTAACAATAGAAGTATTTTTCTCGCACAAAAAAATTCTCATTTATAGAGAAAAATTTTTTGAAAATGAAAAATTTTTCCTATATTTACTATTAAAAATTCACTCTATGAAGTATTTTTTTCAATAAAAACAAATCTTATCTCAAAAATAAAAAAGTCTTGTTCTCTAAAAACGATATTTTTTATATTTTTCTCTTTTTCATGTAATTTTTTTATCATTTTAAGGGAATTTTAAGGATCACATTTAGAGAAAAGCATTCTCTGGAGCTAACTAAGTAAGTGTTCTCTGGAGCAAAGTCTATACCATTTTTCTTTAAATATGATGCCTTTTCTATCATATTCCGAGAAACTTTTTTCTGAGTGTAGCTTATCAACTAAAGCAAAAGTTTCGATTTTGAATCTATCAGCACCAGACAAATTGATTGTTTCAGGTTCTTTGTTGCTGTTTTTTCTAGTTATTTTTCTCTAATAGTCTTGCAAACAAATCGACTCACGTTTTTACCACAATTCTCAAACCCTGAAAATTCACTTCGCAAATCTGTTACGAATTCGATAAGTGAAGAAAGCAGCTATACACTCAGTAAGTACTATTTGAAAATACTAGTTGGTTGCATTAAAACGTTGCACCTCTTGATCGATTATTGACATCCACTTAAAACATTGTGATCATTGCCAGATGAATTCTGGCCCTATACTTTATAGGAATTTTAAGCATAACCATGATTTCTTACAAATATAATTTTTTTAAAACTTTAAGGTCGATTACTTCGAAATATTTTTCGAAATTAGAATTGTACAGGTTTAGATAATGTGGCTTGTATGGGAGTCGGACGTGTTCGTGGACGGATGACATCCTTTTTTTCTGCACTCCTTAGTTTTGACATAACATACTCTTATACCAAGTTTTAGCATTCTAGCTCATATATAAACTTTTAATAGTTTTTACTTTAGTGGGTTGTATAAGAGGTGGGCTTATTCGTGGGTGAATGACGCCTATTTTGTTAACATCTTACTTTTGACATAATATACTCATATACCAAGTTTTATTCTTAAAGCTCAAATATCGACTCCTTTATAAAGTTTTCGCTATTGTAGTTCGTATGGGAGGTGGACGTGTTCGTGAACGGATTACAAAATTTTTTAACAGATCATATCTTTTGGGCATATTTTTATCTTTTAAAAATTAAATTTTTGGATAAAATTTTTAATATTGAGAAACTCGACCAACTCAAGAGCTCCGTCCAAACCAAATTTCACAACGATTTTTTTTACAAAAATTTTATTTCTATTTTCAAAAGTGAGGAACCGTGTTCTCCAAGAATATTTTGTTGAAGACTTTATTGCACATCTCTTGATCAACATAATCATCGGCAGCAAATAGCACGGCATCGGTTTTATATCAACATCTGTTGAAATTCAACAATCAGCATCGGATTTGTATAGGCATCGGTTTGAATTCAAGAAATGACATCGAGCACGGTCGTGAACTAACCTTTAACTTCAACTCACATATCCGAAGCTCTTTAAACAATCTGAAAGTGATTCCTGGGGGGGGAACCTTTCCTTGTTAGTATTCACTGAGTCACAAAGTACACAATAATTATGAAATTACACATGATTTCCATGAATCGCATTCATAGATTTTTGGTCCAGCAACCAATTGAATGAATCACAGGAACTATTTATGGTATCAATGTACACTGTACAATAGACCGGATCAAAATTTAGATTCGATACACAGAACGAAAGAAGAACTTAATACCTTTCCAACCATAACAATTCCACGTAAATCTAATAAAAAATGTATCTTTTACAGCGGTTTTATTCAATTTTTGATGGTCAATAAGTGTTATAATGAAACAAAATTTTAACAATTTTTTTATGTCAAAATGTTAGTATGAGTAAGAAATTTAACATTTAAGAAGATTTGGGTATGCGTTCTGTGCAAAATAAAAAGTTATAAGCAAAAAACATGTTTTTTTTACCAAAAAGGACCTTCAGGAGAATCAATATTGCTTCGGCGGTTTTCCTCCGATTTGAAAAAAAAGTATGCAGAAATCATTCTAATGAGTTCCTCTAACTTTTGAGATCCCGACCGGTTGAAATTTTTTGTATTCATATAAGAATGATCCGGTCTACTGTACAATGTGAATATTTCATAAGCCTAGTGTTGTTAGTTCATAAAGTACGTGCACAAGATACATGAACCCATAAAAAATTTCTTAAATACCGTGAAAAATACAAATACACATGAATCATTCATAATTTCTGTAAAAAAAAATTTCATAAAATTCATAAAATTCATGCACAAGTGCGAGGAGAACAAGAACAAATTGTGAGATAAGTAACAAAGATGCACTAATCACATGTAATGTTCATATACAAGAGAAACGTGAATTTAATGAGAACTTTATGAGTTTAGTGTCCGAAATTCTAATAATTCCAACAAGGGCAGCAAGAATAGTGCTAAGTTCCCTTAAACCCTTAATAAATTCTCGAAGATAGTGTTCGCGTGCAGGAATTTTGTGTACACAATTGATCATAAGAAGGTCGGCCAAAGTCCTTTTCAAGGCTAAAATGGTCAATTCCTTTTTATAAAGTTATTTTTTTATTTCTTTCACTTACTTCCGGAAGCGGCTACTTTATTCAAGATGATTGGAACTGAGTTTCCAACTCAAAAAATGAAAAAAGTAATTCTTGTTGAAAATTCTTTTGCATTCTTTTAGGAAGTGTATCGAAATGGTGTCTTTTCCAAAATTAAAGTTTCTAGATTTTTCCTTCAACAAGAACAAAGGGAGTGGATAAATAGGAAGTAAACGTACACATGGAAATACCCAAATTTTGTCTTCATTCCTGATAAAAATTTTAATGTTTTAGCGCAGTCCATTCGTACAATGAATGCACAACTCCTAAAGGTATGTGATAATTATACCCTAAACCTGAAAGGTCAGGGTATATTAACTTTGTGCAAACGTTTGTAACGCATAGAACGAAGCGAGTCCGGTATAGAAAAGTATATAAATTCTTGATCAGCGTCACCACGTGAGTCGAGCTATCCATGTTCGTCCGTCCGTCCGTCTGTCCGTCCGTCCGTTCGTCCGTCCGTCTGTCCGTCTGTGTGTTGTCCGTATACACAGGATAAGAAGAAGGAGTTGAGATAATTGGATGAAACTTGGTACACGTGGTCACATGGATCCAAGGATGTGCACTATTGAATATTTTTGGAATCCGCCCACGGACACGCCTACCTCCAGTACAACGCGAAAATTGAAAACTGCATTAGAAAGCTCATAACTAACCTACAACAATAAAATTTGGTATGTATGTGTTTTATATTAACACAAAGATGTCTTTGAAAAATGGACGTCATCCGATTACGGACACGCCCACCTCCCATACAACCCAAAAATTGAAAACGCAATAAATAAGCCTCTGTTTAACCTACAGAGCTAAACTTTGGCACATATGTTTTTTGTAACAAAACAAAGATGGTTTTGAAAAGTGGACATCATCCGCCTACGGACACGCCTACCTCCGATACAACGCGAACATTGAAAACTGCATAACCCAGCTCGTAATAAGCCTACAACAATAAAATTTGATATGTATGTGTTTTATACAAACACAAAGATGTCTTCGGAAAATGGACGTCATCCGCTCACGGACACGCCCACCTCCCATACAACCCAAAAATTGAAAACGCAATAAATAAGCCTCTGTTTGACCTACAGAGCTAAAATTTGGCGCGTATGTTTTTTATGACAAAACAAAGATGGTTTTGAAAAATGGACGTTATCCGCCTTCGGGCACGCCTTTTTCCCATACAACCCAAAAAGTTTTAAACTCAATAAATAAGGTTATGTTTGTCATAGAGAAATTAAATTTGGTATGGATGTATTTTATACCAAAACTAAGGTGTGTTCAAAAATTGGAAGTAATCCGTCCATGAACACGCCCACCTCCCATAGCGAAAGCAGAATAAAGGCATTAACTGTGAGCTACAGGAATAAAACTTGGTATGTGTAAATTTTTCATCAACATTTAAATGCATATAAAATATAGGCTTCATCCGCCCTTGGAGACGCCCATTTACAATTAAAATTTTTTGTTTTTGAAAAGTGGGTTTAAGGTATTTCATAGTCGGCCTAGACCGACTTTAGACTTTCCTTACTTGTTTTCTATTTCAGTTTATATTTCTGCCTAGATTAAATCTGAAATGTATTCGTAGAAAATGTTTCAGAATTTTTAGGGCAAAGGATGTGAAGCGTATTGGTCTGAAATCCTTCGCTAATTTATGACCTCGCCTTACAACCAAAGGCATAAGAAGTACATCTACTCTTCTCCAGGTGCTTCAAGTATAATAAAGGCGAAGTGTTTGTTTCTTTGATAGCTTGAAACTGGCAGAAATGGTAATAAATCTCGTTATTTTTTTTTTATCACTATAAGTGAGTCATCTAAGGATTAATAGGAAAAAAAGCTGGTGAATAGCTATATTTCAATAACTAAAGACTTGGGTAGCTATTTCTGTAAACAGGAAAATGTGCGTCCAAGTTTACATACTTTAGAATATTTGTATAATTGCTTTAAAAATGAAAAAAACGGTCTATTCTTATACATAATCGAAGCATCATTATAGCCATTCCTGTTTCATCTAAATTTTGATACACCCTTTATCATTAACATTTTCATCAATTTTATTTCTGATTATCCATGCATTCGATGCTTCACCAAACAAAATTCCAACCAAAACGCAATTCAATAGAAAACCGCTCGTCGCATCAAAGCAGTTCAAGCTACCGTAAACAGTAGCAAACTTCAATATTCTAGAAAACCATTTCATTCAGACAAAAATTAATTGGAAATAAATTGCAGTAAATCATTTTTGATGTCGATGGCGTCGTCGGAGAAATCAAATCAACTTGGATACGAATTAAAAACTATTTAAATCTACATAAAATCGAACGAAAAAAAAAAGAAGCCTTGAGGGCGTTTTAAATGTTTAAGAAAAGGTTTTGTGTTTTGTTTTGAACTGGTTTTGATGCTGATGTGTGAGATTTTAATGAATGTATGAATGAATGAATGGAAAAACAAGCTAAGATCAGTGCCAAGCATAAAATTGTAAAGGTCATTAAAGTGAAAGGGGCGGGGTAAGGGGGGAAATAGCTTAAAAATTGGTTTGAACTGAACCATTAAATCGAATCATTGATTTGAACGCTGGAGCCATGGCGAATGTGGCGTGGAAAGCGATATATTTCAGGAAAACAAAAAGTGGTTGATGGTTAATTTAATTAAATTATTTGGAGTTGAAATGAAAAAAAAAAAACACAGCTTGATAACTTTTTTGTTCAAATAAGCAGTAAGTCATTCAAATAGATGTTCATAATAAGCCAAACTCTTAAGCTCTATACAAGCTTTGTAAAAATAACCTTCAATGTGTTAAGCTCTTAAAGCTCTTTTAAAAACTATAACTTCCCGTTAGAGCCGCTTTATTGTGCGACTGACTCGTGGCGTCAGTCAGAAATCTGTCTTCACGGCACATCCTGAATCCATTTAGCAAACCAACAGATTAAGTTTTGCCTAAATCCTCAACATTTTTAATTGAGCTCTGGCACAACATTTGCCGCTTTAAAGCTTACGATCGCTAATCGCCTTGATGTGCCGTTGGCGACTTTTAGCAGCAAATCTTTTTTTTTCGAATACAGCTCAGCAGCGAAATCCGCCGCTCCTATACAATTAATCCAACAATGTTTACCACAACGACATAATCGCTGAGCCAACAAACACAAATTTTTTGGCGTCACATGCAATGCCTCGAATCGTAGCCGTGCGCTCTGGCTGATCCTCTACGATGAGGCGTTGCCGTGCGTCCGCTTGACCCCCAGCATTCGGTCTTTCGATTCGACTCAGCCATCTACTCCCATTCATACATTCATTCATTCATTCATTCATTCATTCATTCATACATTGATACACGCAGCCTGTCTGCGTTTTGTAGTGTAACGTTACGTCACGTCATGTCATTTCATCAAAAATTAATTTTTGTTTTCTTGTTGTTGCTTTGGAGTTTGTTTGTTAATCACGCTATGTCGCGATCGCGATCGTTTTGTCGGCACTTTAAAAAAAAATGTTTTCCCTGTGATTTCTAGGGATTAATTTTGCGCTTTTATTCATTTAATTTTTTGGATATATGTTGGTGTTGTTCTGTTGCTGTTGTTGTTGTGGTTGTTATTTTGTTTTTGTTGCAGTCATGGTTGACCCTCATTAGAGTTATGTTCAGATCGTTTTGGTGCTTTATTAATGTATTTAATTTTATTCGTATTGCAATCCCGCGGATTGATTGTAGCTCCACATCAAGTTGCTGCTTTGTCTTTAACACAGTTGTTTTTGTTGATCTCAGGGAGGGGCAGACAAATTATAATGCGATTATGTAGCAAAGTAAAAGTTGAAATCAAGCAGCATCGTAACCATTCATAAAAAAAATTCACGTTAGGTTTGACGATATGTGAACTAATCAGGTTAATATATTGCGTGGGATCGAGCGAAAAGGTTTGTTCATAACAAAAATTGATGTTAGCTTCGATTGAGCAAAAACTCATATTCAACATAATAACAAGCCTTAAGAAGTTTATTTTTGTATACTAGGAATAACAAATTTGGAATGAGAGCTCTCAGTTTTTAAGCAAGGACATTACCAAAAATGATGCTGATACGTCTCTCCAGGCAAAGGTGAATGAGTGTGGTGTATATGTTTGAATCTTTATACAGTGCCAGTGTCGTAGGTGTGGGGTAGTCCACGGGTCCGGTCTCCCCCGCCCATCCCTCCCCCCTAGAGCCATGAAAACAGTACCAAATTTTAAAGTTATTGTCAATTGTATTGCGATTATCGAAAGAATTTTGTGATAAGAAAAAACTTGGTATACAAATAACAATAGTCCTGACACAGAGTGTTATATGAAATAATTACAGTTACAATTGTTTTTCTTTAAAATTTTGTCTTTCATTATAAGGAATTCTAACCGATAGATAGATTTAATAAAAAATCAAATGCGATTCGGCTTGGAAGCCGATTGACAACACAATGTTGTTCTATAATTCTGTCGTTAATGTCATTTCTGCTGCCATAATCAGCTGTTATGGGTTTGAAGGTTGCTTCAAATTACAAAAACACTTTAATACTTCAAATAAAATACATTAACGAAATACTTTGAACAAAAAAATTTGAATAGTATAAAAATGTAGACGACTCAAAAATTTTATAACGATGACACGCGTTGACAATCGTTTATTTCATATCATGTAATTTACACGCCTAGTTACTTTAAGAACATTTCATGTAAAAATTATCTGATTAAGAAATTTTTGTACTTTTTTGAGCTTTTAAAAAACCATAACCGACATGATAAAAAGAAAAAAGGAGTACCAAAAAATCTTTATGAACAAATTTTGCAAGAAAACTTTTCAAGTCAACATTCTCCTTTTACTGGTATTTTACTGGAAAAATGTTTTGGGAGCTCAAGTCAAGCCGAGATTAATTGCGTAATACTCCAATTACCTAGGTTCAATACCCAACAAGATGAACAAGTAATTTATTTTAATTTAATATTTATTTTTTTAATTAAAAGGATAACATGTTCAATGTTTTGAGTAAAATAAGAATTTCAAATATTTAATTAAAATAGTTGATACTAATGCAGTCAGGATACGAACCCACGTCTTTCGAATACCACTTTAGCATACTTCCACTGAGATATTGGTAACTATAAGATAATTGTAGGAAAACATATTGGAAAGCTATTGTTCCCATGCTGAGTTAAAATAAATCTGTCTGTGACAGACACAAGGTACCTGTTTCGAGACGAGTTATATATGTAACCTGTCCTGTGATAGGTTAAATATATATATATATATTATATTACTGGACCAGTCACGTTAAAGCAATTACCTCCGCTTTCTCTATATGTTTTTTTTTTTCAAAGGACCTCTTCAAGTGTTTTAAAATTTATTTTAAAATTGAGATACAAAATTAAGGTCATCATTAACCTATTCATTTTGAAGACTGTTTTAAAACTGTTTTATGAATATTGCTCTTTTTAAAGTGTGCTATTAAAAAAATTTACGAATATGTCATATATTTCTGATCCTGTTTAACAAAACCTCCAACTTTGAAAGATTTTAAAACTGAGATTAAAGAAGATGCGTCTCTTTATTAGGTGGACAAAAAAGTTTTAAGGTTTTTTTTTGAGATAACAACACTAGTATTAAATCGAATCGGACAATGTTGCCACCAACTTCATTATGGAGTCTCATCATTAGGCTTTCTTTTGCAAACAAAACAAAACGGAATATACGGAAAAATGTTCTTTTCTGCTTTCATTTGAAGATGCAATCTTGAAACGCAAATGCAGCTGAAATGTAGGACGGCCAGAAATGTTTGGGGAAGTCGGATTGGAGGCTATATTAGA